>VMDR010015170.1:0-22627 GCA_007922815.1 Macrotus californicus | reverse complement strand
TTTTTTTTTTAACATTTTAAATGTGTACTTTATTAAGTATAAAGTATATAAAGAGTTAGGTAAGCTTGTGTAGGAGCTGACCAAGATGAGATTTTATCTCAATCCTTAATCTTTGTACATTTTTATGTGAATTTAATTTTCCTGCAGTTTTTGAAGGAGTCTTTGCACAGTAGCTTTTTTTAAACAGTGCTCTCTCCGCTGTTGTTTTTGTGCACTGTTCCAAAATATGACACCTTACTTTCTGAGATGTTCTGGCTTTTCTCCCCTTTCCCCATTTTTGTCTGGACCTTCTGTTTCCTTTGTCTCCATTTCACACATCTTGCTTGATTTTGATTCTTCTCCCAGCAGTTTCTCTTCAATGCAGGCTCTTTCCTGAAATAGAGCCATGGCAATTTGATTTCAAGAGTACAAAAGGTCTAGAGGCTAGACACGTCCATCATGTTATCTCCCCTCAAGGACTGCTTTTATTCATCCAATATTGCATTGAACAAAACCTTGTCTGATTATAACTGCGGTTTCCAAATCTGCCTGCTGTGCTTTCCAGCGGGGCTTTCCTATTCTTAGATCCACCAGATTTCTTGTTTTCCCTGCTTTCTCATGCTCAAATATTAATGCCATCAAGTTCTTGCGACTATAGGTGGTTTGTCTTCACCCACTTGTATGTTAATGTCCGTGAGGGTAGTCTGTCACCTAATGTTGTCCATGGCTTATTCTGTGTGGTTGTTCTGTCTGTTTTTATGTTGGGATTCAAGGCTTGTTGCTGCCACTATCTTTGCAGAATCTTCTTACACTAGATTTTGATGTAGGTAATTTGTAGAAGGTACCACATTTTAATAAATATGAGTGGAAAAAATTAAAACTGAGAAGATTCTATTAATAACTTATTAGTAGAAGTATTTTTGAAACTGGAAAAATTGAATTTCACTTGATTTATATCAGCAGAATAGCTTGTGATACTGGACACTGGTCTCAGAAAATCTCTATGGTGCTGAGATAGTCATTGAGGGGAAATAGCTGCAGAAAATATACCAATGCATTACAACTGCCATGGTAAATAATCTACCTAAAGTCAGAAAAGAACTTCATGATATTTTGGGCAGGCAAATATCATAATGTGATTTAATTTTCAGTGAGGACTTATTTCTAAATATTTATTCCTTTCAAAACAAGTATATATTTCTAACTTAGTTGTGCAATACTTCTAAGGGAAAGGTAGAAAAAACATTTCAAGGTTGTTTTTTAAAAAATAAGATCCCAGTAAAGAGAACAAGCTCTGGGGGATTGAAATTGCTCTGCTGGATAAGTGGATTGAATAGTCTGGGAGACAGCATCGTGTCTCTCAGGTCATCAGAATATCACTTAGAAATCACTGATAATGCTACAAAAGCTATTATCCCTGTAGCTCAGGAGAGTTAATGCAGCTTCCAGGGAAGGGAAGTAGAGTGCTGTAAGAAATGGTATTGGAAACACAAGCTCTTGCCCCAGTCCTGGTGTCTCTTTTTATGCTCCATGTAATCTTCAGCAAGTTATTTAATTTCTTTCAGCCATGATTCTTCACTTGTAAAATGTATACTATCATATGACTTGTGGCATAGTAAAGGACATTGAGATACTTTAAAACAATTGTAAATGCTGTTATTTATTATGAAATACCAATTTATTTTCAAGGTGTGGCTTATGCACATAAAAACTGCATTTCTTCCTCAGTTTCCAGTCTTTATAAGTGGCACAGCACCTATCCAGTAACTCAAGACAGAAGTCCTGATTACTTCTTGTTTCCCCTATAGGCATCCATCCAACCAATCACCAGGGTCTACAAAGTCTACTTCTTAAATATCTTTTAAATCCATCTATTTCTCACTTTACTTATCACTAGCACTCTAGTTCCAGCTACCATTGTCTTTTGTCTGAATTATTGCTAGAGCATCCTTATAGATTTCTCTGCCTACAAGCCTTACTTTTTCCAAAAAACAGTCTCCATGGTTCAGCCAGAACAATTGTTCAAAAGTGCACATTATGACACTTTCTTCCTTAAGCTTTGTGGAGAGCAGGACCAATAAAATGGCATTGGTCCAGTCAAGAGAGCATAAAGCATATAAAACAAAGTGGGGTCACTCATATCAACCAAATGGCTATCAGTCAGCCATGACACTTTTTGGTTCAAGAGGGAAACTACCTAAGTCATTCCAGACACATCTGGCAAGGAGACATATCCAAGATCTCTATACATGTGATCAGAGTAACCATATCTGCAGAGCAGGACCACTCATAGATAGGACCCTGGGGGAAATTCCACACTTGCCAGCAGGGGGGTCAAGGCATTTATTGGAAAAGATCCAGAAGGGTGGACTACACCACTCTCAGTGTATAACTGAAGCAAGTTTCAGACCACTGCTGAGACAGCCGAGCTCCACACACCAGAGTGCTGCTTCACGCCACGCTGATCTCCCTTGGCATCAGTTGCCAGAGGCTCTGCCCTGCTGCCCACCTGGCTCCTGAGATCCTTCTTTGCAAGATGCTGACAACTGCATTGCCCACTGTGCTGTCTCACAGACCTGCAGACTGAGACTCTGGGCCTCGGGTTTGTTATCCCCCATTGATTGCTCTGTGTGTTATATTTCTCTTAGATTGTTAGCGTGTTAGTAGGATATTAATGTATATTGATGTTCTACATTGAATGAACCTGCATCCAATGAAAACTGAGTGAAGAGCATAGTTACTGTGTGTGACTCTTGTGTATTCCTTGGTACTGGGCTGCTCAGCAGGCAGCTAGCAGAGCAGTTGCCCCACTGCCTTATAGGAAAGACTACATCATCAACATAGGCTCGTGACAAGCTTCCTTAATACATTACTGTTATATTTAGACAAATGTCTAACTCTTTAACATAACTTGTAAGGTCCTCACCTTCCAGCCCCATTTGTTACTAATCTATAGTCCTGGTTCATTACTGGGTGGCCCAACAAAACCAGCTTCAGTTTCCCCAAAGTGCTGTCTGTTCCATTACCTCTGCAACAGTGCGCTTGCCTGGGATATATATTTTTTTGCTCCTCCATGCCTCACAAGGGCACATACAAGCCTTCCCTGCATCCCAACACGAGGTTGGTTGTCCCTCCTCTGTATTCACACAACACCCTAATTTGTACTTATTTTGCATTGCACTTATGTATTTAGTTCACTGCCTTCCACACTTGAACACATTCTCCAAGAGGTCAAAGAATATGCAACTTTTGTTTTTATATCCACGGTGCCTCACAACATTTGTGAATGAATGACTTCCTATGTTGTTCCTAGAAAACTCATGCTCTGTAGCCGCAGTGGTGAGCTGCCATTTTCCATGCAAGCTCGGTTAGGAGACGATTCTAAGTCAAACCACAAAAGACAGCTCCAATTCTGAAGGATAAGAAGACGCGTTCTTTCCCACCCGTATGTAGATGCTCAAAACGTGTTGTAATATTTTATGAAAATCTCTGAAAGGTGTAATAAAAATCTTCCCAATTACTGCTCTATTCCCTTTCTAGATATTAAGTGGAATCCGTACAAATTAACATATGTGCCTTGTAGCTCTCTGTAGCATTTGTTGCCTTTCCTTCAGAAGCATGACTGAAGCTCTTAAAAATATGTAGCCATCCTGGAATCGTTCTCTTGAGTCCTACTCTAACTTAACAGCCATCAGTCATCATTATATATGTCTAAATGAAATATCAAAAAGAAATCAAGTGTTTACAATCACAAAGCCAAAGTGAGCCCTTGGTATCTCTAATCTGAAAAAACTCCAAAAAGTAAAAAATAAAAATCAAGACCCTAGAGAACAAGAAAACCAACTGAAGTCACCATTCATTCAATACCTCTGTGCTCACTCTTTGCAAGGGAAAACTACAAACCATAGGGAACACTTTCCTGACTATAGCAAGGTCACAATCTGGGTTGTTTTTTCCATGTTTTACACCCCTGACTCCCCCTTTTCAAGGTTATAGGAACATGCCTGGTAAGAAGAAAGCCCATCCAATGCACTCACTCTTGTGCGGCTCTTAACACAGGAAATGTTTGTTTACCTGTTTCACTGTGGTATTTCTCTCCACTGTTGGGGTAGCTGGGAACATAAGAAATAAAAAAAAAACTTAGTGTGTTTCTATTAGCAAAAGGGCCTCTAAAAGCCACTCTGAAAGTTAAAGGATCTTTTTAGCACTGTATATTTTGAATAAATGTAGGATACAACTCCTTTATGTAGGTGGACCCTCCAGTTCATCTTAACATGTCTGATATTATATGGGTGTGCTATTTCACTAGAAATATTGTCAAATAAACATCAGTTTGACAAAAGAATCAATATTATTATATTCAGGGAAGTAGTGATATATTGATGGTTGTGTGGTCAGAATGTCCCTGGACTTTGGGTAATTTTAAAGCTTGAAAGTCAAGGAAAGGCCCAGGAGATTCACAAATGGAAAGAAAATTGACTTAATAGTTATGAGTATTGAAATTTAAGTCAAACTGCTGCTAGCTATGACTCCTTCAAAACCTCGTGAATATATGATTTAGTTTCCTCTGTGACTGAGGTCAAGTGAAATTTTTTTAAAAGGCAGTGGATATTGAGAAATTAAGAATACTTAATCGGTGCATTTGAACCTCTGCTAAAATATGGAGATGTGTACTACTGTTCAGTAACTCTGCAACACTTTTAGTGTGACCCTAGTCAACCAGGCACTAAGGGACTTCTCTCTTGCTACTAGAGTCCATTTTGCCATTCCTATGTCACCTGAGTTAGGCTCAGAGGGTTGGGATATTACCACCACCACACTCTCCCCAGGTAGCCTTTAACAAATTACTGACTGGAGTCTTTTCTCTTTTTTCCTTAGTGCGTCTAGCCAGAGGTTTGCCAATTTTATTACTCTTTTCAAAGAATCCGCTCTTTGCTGCTTTAATTTTTTGTGTAGTCTTTTTGATTTCTATTTCATTTCATTCTGCTCTAATTTTTATTATTTCCTTTCATCTACTGACCTTGGGCTGATTTTGTTCTTCCTTTTCTAATTCTTTAAGATGTAATGTTTACTTGGGATTTTTCTTGTTTCTTGAGATGGGACTATAATGGTATCAACTCCCTTCTTATTACTGCTTTCCCTGTGAGAATGGCTATTATCAACAACAAAATTAATAATAAATGTTGGAGGGGTTGTAGAGAAAAAGGACCTTCATTCGTTGCTGGTGGGAATGTAAACTGTTCAACCACTATGGAAAACAGTGTGGAGGCTCCTCAAAATATTAAGAAGAGAGTTACCATATGACCCAGCAACTCTTCTTCTGAGTGTCTATCCCAAAATTTTTAAAACATTTATTTGCAAAGATGCATGCACCCTTATGTTCACTGCAGCGTTATTCACAGTGGCCAGCAGGGAAACCACTGAAATGTCTTTCAGTAAGTGATTGGATAAAGAAGATGTGGTACCCATATACAATGGAATACAACTCAGCCATAAGAAAAGATGAATTACTGCCATTTGTGACAACATGGATGGATTTTGAGAATATCATGCCAAGTGAAGTAAGTTAGAAAAAGTCAAGGACTTCACTCACATGTGGGATATAAAACTGAAAGCAGCAAATGAACAAACAAGAAAAACAAGCAAACAAAAACTCATAGACACAGACAACAATACATTGGTTACCAGAGGAAAGGGAGTGAGGGATAGTAAAGGGTAAAGGGTGTCAAATACGTGATGACGGAAGGAGATTTGACTTTACGCGATGGGTACACAATGTAATATTCAGATGATATATCATAGAATTGTATGCTTGAAACCTATAGAATTTTATTAACCAATGTCACTCCAGTAAATGTAATTAAAATAAATAAGTAAATAAAGTACAAAAAAGACATGATAAAAATCAGCTAAATAAAATCAAAATCCTTGGACATTTAAAAACTATACACCTACATAAGCAACGACTGACTGGAGTTGGTGGAAACTCTTAGGTCTGTGTATTACTCTGACTCTGAATTCTCCCAGGAGGATTAACTTCCACAGGATTAACTGTCCTCCATTCCCTCCCTCCCTTTCTCCTCTCTCTCACCAGTGCTTCCTGAACCTCCCAAGCAAATGACTTTTGCATTTGAATTCTCATCTCAAAGTTCTTTCTAGAACTCAATTTAAGAAAATGAAATTGTACATTATATGTTTAGTTATATTATTAGGAATGTTTTTGGAGTTCACTTCATTTTCCTTGGGGAGGGAAAGGAGCCCCTTTTTTTCTACCATGGTGGGAGAGTACAGGTAAAGTGATGGGAATAAGTTTCTTTTTAAAAGTCTGAATTACTCAAAGGGGCATTTCTTTCTTTTGTTCCTCACCTTAAAATGTCTTGTGCTGAAGCTGGAAACCTGGTTGGTGTTAGGACACACTCTCTGAATGACACCTCTAAGTAGTCCCTGCAGTGAGATGGATGACATAATCTTGGGTGGATTTTCGACCTTGGAATGTGGAACCCTTAGCTAGACAACAGAGCCTCCCAGTGAGCCTCCTGTAGCAGGTCCTTGGGTTAAATCCTCTCCAGCTGCAAGCTGAGAGGTTCTCAGAAATTCACAGGGATGTAGGAAGAGCTTGTTGAGAGAGCGACAGTGATCTTGGGACAAGCGTGAGCAAGGACAGCTGGGTAATGGAAACACAGGCAAGTGATGAGGCAGCATCCTCACTGAGTGTCCTGAAGGAGACGGTGAACAGCTTCTGCCAATTGGGAAGAGGAAAATTAGCTTCCAGCAAACCCATGGGGGAGGGGATTATTGGAGCCTGAGTTTTGAGTGGTAAGTACTTTACTGGCCAATGACAAGGCAGGGAAGAAAGCACTGGAGAGGAGAGGGGCTCTAGGTGGGCAGAACTGAGAATTCAAAGGCATAGAAGCTTAAAATTGCTCATATATTCACTCTGGGAACAGTGTTTCCACAGTCTCTGTGTAATGCTGCTATTCATCACTTATGGCATCATGTATTTTAATTTTTAATCAATAAATTGAAAAAATGGTTCTAGGTATCAATAGCAGCAAGAATTATAACTACTTAAACTTTTGAGAAGTAAAGTATTTTTCTTACTAAAAAAATATTTCAAAAACTTTAAAATTGTCTTGACCAGTGTGGGTCAGTGTATTGGGCACCATCCCTCAATGCAAAAGGTCACCAGTTCGATTCCCTGTCAGAGCACATGCCTGGGCTACGGGTTATGTCCCCGGCTAGGGCACATAGGAGAGGCAACTGACTGATACTTCTCCCTCAAATGGATGTTTCTCTCCTTCTCTTTCTCCCTTCCTTCCCTTCTCTCTAAAATAAATAAATAAATAAATAAATAAATAGCATCTTTACAAAACTTTAAAATTGACTAAACTTGAAATTGTCATTTGATGCCTCTTTAAGTCACAATTTCTTGGCTGGCTTTTCCGACCTTTAAAAAGACTTGTGGTGATGTCAATGCTTGTCATCTTCATCATCACTTATCTCTTGCCCCTGTGGGTCATTCACATTTTGAATGCCAGAGCCTGGCAGTGTTAGGATGGCTTTCATTCTGTGGTGATTGAGGAGGAATTGCCATATTTGAAAAGCTTTCTTCACGTTTCCTGCTGATACAGATTGTCTTAAATTTCAAAAGCATTTTGATTTTTATTATATTCAAAGCATTGTTTAACAGTAGGATATCTTTTTAGTTATTTTTGCTTTTGTTTCCAGGAAGAAACCAAGAGCCACATTTTCCAGCCAGCTGGCATGCTGGGTGTTAGTTCCTAAGGACACATTAGTAAAGCTCCCAGCTCTATGGAACGTGTTTTTGAAGCACATGTTTATCTGTCAAGCTGTCAAGAATCCAAAGGAATTATCACTCCAGGGTTCAAAGTCCTTCTGTAAGAAACTTAATGTCATTTTGCTGCCTGGCTTCCTAAGTCAGGATTGTAATTTAATTTATAATTTATATAGGACCACCTCTCCTCTGAGTGGGAAATAACTAAAATATCTAACAGAAGAGAAAATGATTAAATTATAACATATCACTCAATTGTATAATGAAAATGATTGTCTGTAATAGAACACTTACATTCTAATTACTATGTTAAGTAAAATCTTTATTCAAAATTGTGCAATTGTTGATTAGTTATTTCAAAATCAAAAATATACTTAAAACTTAAAATCAAAGACTATGTTTGATATTTAGCATTAAGAATCATCAAAGAGAAGTAAAAGTGGTAGCTTATGTGGGGCAGGAAATGGGTGGGAGAGAATTTTTTCCCACAAGCCTTGTAATACTGTTTGACTATAAATTATATACATGGCTTAGTTTATGAAAATAAAAAAGAGGACTAGAAAAAGATTTGGAAATTCAGAAGAAAACATTTTCTAAAAATACAAATTTGGTTTTTAATTAAAATTATGTAAGAATTTAGTGTTATTTAATTTGAATAGAATTGGTTGATGAAGGGGAAACTAAATTGTGTTGTCTCTTTCCAAGAGTAACATAAGAAAGTAGGAGAATGTATACCTTGTTCCCTTATCATTTTGGTTTAATTTTATATTGATCCCATACTTAAGGAGTTTAAAATAGTGGTTTAAACTATTGTATCTGCAAGAACAAATCTCCATACCTACACAACGGCGTGTCTTCCATCCCTTTGGCCTGGGAGTACTTCCTATTCCCACCAGGGCTTACAAAACCAGGAGAGAAGGCAGAAACATTTCTTACCATACTCAGTATTGGAAACCTAAGAGCAAAAACTAGGTCACAATCAGGAAATATTGCAGAGGATATAATTAGAGGAATGTGTCTGAAATGGATTCTCAGTGGAAGGTTTTTAAGACAAATATTAGAATCCAAAGTCAGAATTCAAAGAGGATCATAAAGAGAGAGAGAACAAAAAAGCAACCAAGAGCACTGGCAATAATCCACCAAGGCATTTAGATGCTGTTGCTGCCATATTCTCTGGGTAGGCCTGATCTGTTTAACAGGTTCTAGATAGAAGGGGCTCCATCTTGGGGTTGACTTGATGATTTAAGTGCTCGCTGAGGCAAGACATGAGTTTTGAGGAACTGCTGCCCAATATCATTTCCTATGAACTATGTCCTAGGGATGTCCTTGATATTGACAAGGACTTTTGGTATTGCCAAATGCCTCTTCAATGTTCGTATCTCCTCATCTTCTTTATTCTCAAATGGCACATGCTGTGGAGTGGGGCCATATGAGTAATTGCTATGGAAGAAGCCAGTTAAAGTGAAAAGTCATCTTACCAGGCCTGAGGTTCATGGGTCTCCCGTTTCTGGCATACATAGGCAATATACACATCAAGGGGACAGGAAGATGCTATTTCCACTGGGACACTCTCATTGAAACTTAGCCCTGGCTGTGCTGGTGCTTCTCTTAATAGAGGGAAAAATCCCTTACCATCATATACCTGTCAGGTGTCAGTGTTGGGAAAAATGACAAATATGGAAATGACTGAGATAAAATGTGTTTGATATAGGATTTATATCCCATATTGACTTGGGAGGTGGGTCAATTGTATTGTATGTAAAAGCAGTTAACAGAAGAAATATTTGTCATCTTGATAACCTGTATCAGCTGGTCGTCTGTCTCTGAGTAATAAGTAGCAGACAGCTAGTTGCAAAGTGGAGGGCTTAAAATAGCACCCTATAAAATCAAGATGCAAAATATTAGCTAGGGCTAAAGGCTGGTAATTGGACAGCCCATTGAGCATAGATCTTAATAAAGGGGCAGTGACTGGTGTGAATGGAAGTAAATGAAGACACTGCAGAGTTTTGATGAGTTTAAATTGTAATTAAAAACTTTGAGTTTTAACTGGAGAAAGAACAGATAGAACTGGTGACTGGCACTAAATTGGATGCCAAGGAAATTTATTAAATTGCCATTCATAAATATTATATATTAATACTGATCATTAGCAGTTGTTAATGGATTGCTATGTTCCAAGCACTATGAGAAATATTTTAGGTACATCATCTCATTATATATAACTAGGTAGATTATTAGTATTAAACCACTTTTACAGTGGTTTAATACAGATGAGCAGGCTGAGGTACATAGGAGGTCTGTTCAGAAAAAGCCCAGCCATTGTTAATATAATGAGAATAATTTGTATGACATCAATGTAATCTGGCAGCCAAGGAGAGTGGACTGGAATGAGCATATGTGAACAATGACACCTTCACTGTACTAGTCAGTGGGGGTGGTGGATACTGCTGAGTGGGTATGTGAGCTGCATGGCTGTCACATTCAAAACGACTGAGCGAGTAGAGTAATGAATCAGCATCAAATTTTGCATTAAGTTTGAACATTCCTCTGCAGAAACTGTTCAGATGATTCAGAAGTCCACCGCTATGGGCAACTGGTGATTGGCAGCTTCATCACAACAACGTGCCTGCTCATGCATCACATCTTATGCAAAGTTTTTGGCAAAACATCAAATCACCCAGGTGACTCAGCCCTAGTATAGCCCAGATTTTGTGCCCTGTGACTTCTGGCATTTCCCAAAACTAAAATCACCTTTGAACAGGAAGAGATTTCAGACCGTCGATGAGATTCAGGAACATACAACAGGGCAGCTGATGGCAATTGGGAGAACTGTGTGAGGGCCCAAGGAGCGTACTTTGGAGTGAGTCTTCATTATCCTATGTACAATGTTTCTTGTATTTTGTATCTTCTCCAATAAATGTCTCTATTTTTCATAGTATACGGCTGGATACCTTCATGACAGACCTCGTATATTGTTACATGGTTATTCAGTAAATAGTAAAGTTGTATATAGAAAGTTCTCTTAACCAGAAGACCAAGAGAAGGTGGCATGGTGGAAGGCTACCTGCCTTGGACCGGGCTAATGGAGTTTTGAGTTTCTGCATTCCTGTTTTACACATTTAGGGAGAAATATTTATTAGGGAGAAATATTTATTAGGGAGAAATAAATCAACACTCATTTTCTTTCTATTTTCTAGTATATATTTTGCTCATATGTGTTTCCATTTGCTTTTCTGTCATTTGTCGCTATAAAATATTAAACAGATGCACGAAAATTGTATATTTTTAAACAGCTCTTTTCTTCTTCCAGCTGTTTCAGTGCCAGCTCTCATTAATAAAGATGGACTAGTTAAAACGTTAATGTCAAATGGTGAGTACTAGGCCTGCTCCTGTGAAATACTGTTATACAATGTCTGCACCAGCAGCAGTGACTGATGGTGTTCTTGCAGAAATCAAGACCTCTACAAATTGTGGGAATGATTAATGGTTACTTTATCTTCTGTTTACATGGCAGAGTGTGCACTCTATTATTCCTGGCAGTTTTCAATATAGGCTATATTTAACCAGACCCTTTCTGTTTTTTTAAATGATTCTGCTCTTGTACTTAGGGTTATTCCCTCACGAATATATACGCCCACTGTGTGGTAGGTGTCGTATTAGGGTCTGAGCATAAAGATCGAATAAGATGACACAATCCTTACAATGTTAGGTAATGTGAGTTTGGAGGAGAAAAACATAAAACATAATTTTATAAATATTTGTTTAATTATAATGATGATAAACTGTCAAGGGATAATACAGGTTTCCGAGACGTCGGGGCACTAATTTAATATGAAGCACGTGCCAGATCATGTAAAGTCCTATGGGCTTTCAGTGGATTTTATTCTGAAAGCATGCAAAGTTACCACGTAGAGGGATTGAAATGAGGAATACCTCCGAGAAATCACAGGAATAGAAAAATCATCAGACTGTAGGGTCTTAGCATCGTGGTGTCTGGAAGAATGGTTAGAAAGTAAAGTATGTGTCAGAATGACTTGGTCATTGAAACTCTAATGCAATTTGGGATTAGAAAGAACAGGAGATTTGTTGTTGTTTTAATATTTATATCAAGGTTTAGTTGGCATACAATATTATATGTAATCTATTATATAATAATAGTATCTTATGCATTACTATAGTCGTTTCAGGTACATGACATGGTGATTTGACATATTTATGTTTTACGATGTGATCACCACATTTGGTTACCATCTGTCACCCTGCACAGTGACTCCCACTGTTATTGACTACACTCCTGTTAACATTTCTTACCCATCCACCTACCTCCCTCCACTCTGGCAACCATCAATGTGTTTTCTGTATCTATGAGTCTGTTTTGTTTTCTTTGTTTCTGTGTGAAATTTTGTGGTATTTGTTACTGCGTGTCTTATTTCATTTAGCACAATACATTCCAGGTTCCTCAGTATTGTTACAAAGGACAATATTTTATTCTTTTTATGGCTGAATAATATTCCATATACAGGGTGGGGCAAAAGTAGGTTTACAGTTGTTCATATAAAAATAATACAATAATTAATAAACAATACAAGAATAAACTCTGTTTCCCATACTCACAACTGCAAACCTACTTTTGCCTCATCCTGTGTATATATATATCACATCTTCTTTGTCCATTTACCTGTTGATAAACACCAAGTGGCTTCTGTATCTTGGCTATTGCAAATAGTGCTGCAATGAACATAGGGCATGTACATTCATTTAAATTAGTGGTTTCATTTTCTTTGTATACATACCCAGAAGCGTAATTGCTGGGTCATAGAGCAGCTTTATTTTTAAGTTCTTGAGGAATCTCCATACTGTTTTCCATAGTGGTTGCCCCAAGATACAACCCCACCAACAATGCATGAGGGTTGCCTTTAAAAACAGGAAATTTGGCTGGAACGAACTCATTTTGATCTTTTGACCTTAAGAGTATTCATAAGAATTCTTTATAGATAATGCCAACCTGGTATCTTGGCTAGAAATGTATCATTGGGAACCAATCACAGGGTTTTTCTGTAGAGTTTGTATACCTGGCTGAGTCCAAAGAAGGGGTAGATCTTTCCAATTTGACAAAGATGGCTTATATTCACAATTTGTACATTCACAGAGCTATGTCTGCCCAGAAGGTCTGCCTGTTTTGGGGGTTTTTTTGGCATTAATTCACACAGGCTCTATGAGATAACAGCAGGTCTGATCCATAAAATTAATTTAAACTGGAAATTGGATGAACTCTCAAAAAACAAGTGTAAAAAAAAAAAGAACTAGGAAGTCAATATAAGTGAGTGAGAGGAACTAAGGAACAGGATAATGTGACGGGAGTATAATGTGAAGAAAGACGAGATCAAAGCACACACAGGAGGAAGCTGTCCAAGGGGGAGGTTTCGGCAGTACCAAATACAGAAAACGTGTTCGGCAGGAGTGAAGAACGGGAAACAATTATTGAGAGTTTGATGATGGGGATGTTAGAGAACTTAAATTCAATAATAGGATTAAGATTTATTTTATGCATATGTTCATCCACTTATTCATTTTTTGAAAATATTTATCCAAGTCCTTTCTAGGTCCCAGGCATGTGCTGCTACGGGAAGTTTGAGGAAGACACTCAAGGAGTTTAGCTGATGAATAAGAGCATGGGGGCCGAGGAGACCCCTTTCAGAAGATTCATTCAAGAAAAGTGAATCTAGTTAAGTTAAAATAGAAGTAAGAAAACCAGTGTAGACAGAGCGGTTAAAGTTTATGGGGTTATGTGGGAAAAAAGAGAAATATAAGGGAATAAGGACTTTAGAGATTTGAGAAGGAAGAGAAGACAGTGACATGATTGGAAAGATGTTGAGGTGGCGACTATATAAATTTTATGTCATAGACATTAAACTTATCAGTCAGCTTTTATGCCGCTCAAATATGTGATCTAGACTAGCTGAAAATGCTTTTTTTAAACCTCTCACATAAATTTGAGTATGGATTAACTACTAGATGAATAGACTAGTTTAAGTTAAAGTTTACTAGGTTAAAGCTGGGAAGGGTCACTAGGACAGAGAACATCAAAATCTAGGCACTTAGTTCAACTCTGTGTTTTTATCGGTCGTGCAGTCTTTCACACTCCCCTTAGCTTTTCTGTGTATGAAGAGCCAACCGATTAATGAATACATGACTAGGAAATAAATTCTGAAAAATTAATTTTATGTGTAGGTAAATTGCACTATGGTTTATATTTCTCATAGTTAACGTTATTGATTTGCTTTTTAACTTTCTTAAATTATTATTTTTCATGTTGTAAACCTTGAACAGTAGAGAGATTAGTGTTTCTACACATTAATCACAAAAACATTTAGAAAATGAACCTTAAACTTGTATGCTTTAGTCCTGGCTGGTGCTAATCAACAAGAAAATGGATAAACAATTTATGTACAATGGTGTGTTCTTCGAAAAGAATGAACTTGATGCATGCTACAAAATGACTAAAACTTAAATACATATTGGGGGAAAGAAATGAGACACAAAAGACTACAAACTGTATGATTCTATTCATATAAAGTTCAAGAACAAGCAAAACTAATATATGGTGCTAGAAATCCAAACAATGATTGCCCCTGTCAGGGTGTTATCAAAACTCATAGAAAGATTTACACATGAAATACAAATAATGTTTACCTCAATAGTAAAATAAATAAGCTGTTTCTCCAAAAAACAACAGTTAATCAAATAGGCTTTTTGTAGATCAAGTAATTGGAGACACATCTCTGAGGCTCCACTTGTCAATCTTTAAAATGACATTTTTATTTGCATTTTATGTTCATCTTCCTCTTGTGTCCTTTTATTTGTTTGTTTGCTCCACTCAGACCACTGGTTCAGAAACTTAAAGCTTGGGATTCTTGTTAAATATGTCCCCCAGTGATGCCAGGGAAAGTTCAGATTTAGTCTGACAAGGACTCCACCCAGGTGCTGGCTGGTGGTGGTCTCTGCTCCTTCCTCGACTCCAGGCAAAGAGGCCAGTCAATGATTCCAGCTTTTCTAACCCTGAATGCTTGGTCAGAGAAGCCCTCTGCTCTGTGCCTACTCTCAAGAAGGACCTGTCTGCAACTCTTTAAATGCCAGTTACTCCAGAAGACTGTGTACAACCCTGAGTTTTGTAGGTTCATAGGCAAGTTCCAACTTATACTTTCTGTTTCTATATTGTTCTTGGCCTATTTATTTATTTATTTATTTATTATGAAAGAGGGCAAGGGAGAAGAAAAAGAGGAAACACTGATGTGAGAGAGAAACATCGATTGGTTGCCTCTCATATGCTCCCCAACAGGGGACTGAACCCACAACCCAGGCATGTGCCCTGAGAGGGAATCGATCTTTTGCTTCACGGGATGACCCCCAACCAGCGGAGCCACACTGGTCAGGGCTGGGCTCGTATAATTTTGAGCAGAGATGTGTATTTTTAAGTTAAAACATTTGCTTCTCTCTTATTGCTTTCTATTGGAGGGTGTGGTATGAAGAGATGTCCTGCCTTGTACTGATGGGGAGTCAGACCGACTGGCATGTCTGGCACATTTCCTACTCATTATAATTTTGTACCATTAAATATTGTCACTCTTATTCCACTCCCCTCCCAGTCCCCTGGCGACTACCATTTTGCTCTCTATTTTTTACAGGTTTAACACTTTTAGATTCCACATATAAGTGATATCATATAATAATTGTCTTTCTTTGTCTGACTTATTTCACTTAGCATAATGTGTTCAAGGTCCATTCATGTTTTTAAAAACAAGACGCTGTCTTCCTTTCTCATGGCTGAATAATATCTCACTGTGCCTATGTACCATATCTTTTTTATCTATTCATCCAATCATGATTGTGTGGGTCGTTTCCATATCTTGGGTATTGTGAATAATGTTGCGACACACATGGGAGTGCATATATCTTGTTAAAATTCTGCTTTCATGTTCTCTGAGTATATACACCCATGAGCAGAACTGCCGGATTGTATAGTAGGTCTATTTTTAATTTTTGGAGGAACTTCCGTATGGTTTTCCATGGTGGTCAGACTAATTCACACTCCCACCAACAGTGTGTAAGGGTTCCTTTTCTTACCACAGCTCCGCCAGCACCTGTTGTCATCTTTTGTCTTCTTGAGTCTAATAGGTGTGAGGTGTGATTTTGATTTGCACTTCTCATAGCTCATTTCCTTCTCCAGGTGTAGCACACTGTTTATTTATTTAATCACCTACTCAAGGACCTCTTGGTTGTTTCCAAGCTTTGGCAATTATGAATAAATCTACTATAAACATTTGTGTGCAGGAGGTTTGCAAATCATTCAGGTAAGTACCAAGTACAACTGCTGGACCACGCGGTAAGAGTCTGTTTAGTTTTCTTAGACATGGCCAGACTATTCCAAAGTGGCTGTCCCATTTTGCACTCTGGCCAACAATGAATGAAAGTGCTTCTTTCTTTATCTCCTCACCAGCTGTCAATGTTTTCCGTGTCCTGGATTCGAGTCATTCTAGTAAGTGTGAGGTCACATCTCATTGTTGTTTTAATTTGCAGTTCCCCAGTGCTGAACATCTTCTTATGTGCTTATTTGTCTTCTGTATATTCTTTGGTGAGGTGTCTGTTCAAATCTTTTGCTCACTTTTAAATTGGGTTGTGAATTTTCTTATTGTTGAGTTTTACCAGTTGTTTGAGTATCTTGGATCACAGTCCTTTAACAGTTGTGCTTTTAGCAAATATATTCCCCCCCAGTCTGTTGTTTACCTTCTTGCTCTCTTGACATTTTCTTTCATAAAGTTTTTAGTTTTCATGAAGTCCAGCTTATCAATTATTTCTTTCACAGATTGTGCCTTTGGTGTTGTTTCTAAAACATCACTGCCATATACAAGGCTTTCTCCTACGTTGTCTTGTAAGAGCTTTATAGTTTTATGTTTTACATTTAGAACTATGATCCATTTTGAATTAATGAACTCATTTTAAACAATTATTTTTTGTGAATGGTATGAAGGCTGTATCTAGATTTTTATTTTTGTGCATGGAAGTCATTTCAGCACCACTTGTTGAAAACGCTTTTTAAAAATGCTTTTCCAACTTTTTTGAGATAAACTGACATACAACATTGTGTAAGTATAAGACCTACAATGTGATGACTTGCGATTTTATACACACACACACACACACACACACACACACACACACAGCCTGTCCAGAAAAAGTCCAGCCTTTGTTAGTATAACAAGAACAGCTTACGTGACATCCATGTAACCTGGCAACCAAGGTTGTTGCACATGCATGAACAAAGACAACTTCACTGTACTAGTCAGTGGGAACAGTAGATGCCACTGAGTGAGCATGTGTACTGTGTGGCCATTGCATTTGAAATGATTGAGTGGGTAGACCAATGGATGTGCATCAGATTTTATGTTAAGCTGAAACATTCCTCTGCAAAAACTGTTTGGATGATTCAGAAGGCTGCAGCTATGGGCTAGTGAGGATTGGAAGTTTCATCACAACAACGCACCCACTCATGTATCATGTCTCGTGCAGAGTTTTTTGGTGAAACATCAAACCATCCAGAGAACTCAACTCCATTACAGCCCAGATTTGGTACCCTGTGACTTCTGGCTTTTCCCCAAACTCAAGACACCTTTGAAAGGGAAAAGATTTCAAACCATCGATGAGATTCAAAAAATACAACCAGGCAGCTAATGGCAGTTGGGAGAACTGTGTGAGGTCCCAAGGTGCCTACTTGGAAGGAGACTGAGGCATCACTGTCCTATGTACAATGTTTCTTGTTTCTTCTTCAATAACTGTCTCTATTTTTCATGTTCCATAGCTGGATACTTTGTGGACAAACCTTGTCTACTGTGAAATGATTAATACAATAAGATTAGTTAACACATCTATCACCTCACATAATCACTTTGGCTGTGTGTATGTGATGAGAGCATTTAAGATCTGCTATTTTAGCAACTTTTAAGTATATAATTCAGTATTTTAACTATCATCATTATGTTGCATATTAGATCCCTAAAGGTTATTCATCTTATAAATGGAAATTTGTACCCTTTGATTAACATCTCCTCATTTCCTCACTCTCAGCCCCTGGCAACTACCAGTCTACTCTGTTTCCCTGAGTTTAGTTTTTTAGATTCAACATATAAGTGATATAATGCAAAATTGGTCTTTCTCTGTGGACATTTCACTTAGCATAATGCTCTCAAGCTTTATCCATGTTTTAGCAAATGGTAGAATTTTCTTCTTTTTTATGGCTGTATAATATTCTATGGCATGTATTATACATCATCTATCCATGGACCCCCGGGTTTCTTCTATCTTTTAGCTATTGTGGGGAATGCTGCTGTGAAAATGGTTGTATAAATGTTTCTTTGAGTCTCTGGATGGTATATACCTAGAAATAGAATTCCTGGATAACATGGTAATTTTATTCTTAACTTTCAATAAATTAAAACAGAATATTTCAACTCATCTTGTCGACTTAGCGTTTATCTGGTTCATTAAAGGAACACTAATGGCTTTAGGAAAATCTGAAAGTTTTGAAGTAAGCAGCTGTCTAATTGTGGAACTTTCCACTGAAAGGCACTGTTCTATACAGTGTCTTATTCTGGAAGAGATCATGATCAATTTCACACTCCAATATTGCTTCTCTCAGAAAGACACTTTCCATTGAGCCACAGTGTTACAAACCCATGAGTAGAATTGAAGTTCCCTCCTTATTTCTTTGTCAATAAAACTTTGTTAGCTAACTCTTTACCTGCTAAGTCTGGGACCCCTAAACACTGTCCATCTGTCCTAAGGCACATCCTCACCCAAGACCATGCAGTCAACACCATTGCACCAGCTCAGTACTTGGCTCAGTACCAAGTCAGCCATTTTATCCCTGTGGGGTTCAGTTTTGGGTTATTATTCAAGTTAATAAAAGAGAACTGTGTTATTCAGCACAAAGTTTATTCATTTTAAGAAAGCAGCCCTGGCTGGTGTGGCTCAGTGGATTGAGTGCTGGCCTGCAAACCAAATGGTTGCTGGTTTGATTCCCAGTCAGGGCACACACCTAGGTTGTGGGCCAGGTCTCTGGTGAGGGGGAAGGGTGCGAGAGGCAACCACACATTGATGTTTTTCTCCCTCTCTTTCTCTCTCCCTTCCTCTCTCTCTAAAATATAAATAAATAAAATCTTTTTTTAAAAAAGCATAGAGTTCTAGGAGCACAGAATTATGCATAGAACAGAATAATGGAAGCTGCAGACTTCCAGATGCAAATTCAATGTCCCACGGGATGTGTTTTGGTCATGAGGGATGACAAGTGGCCGTGTTTGGGTTGCATCAACACAGGACATCCTTAAGGCCTTGAGTCTTTTCAGCTTGCATGCTTTGCCAGTTTCCTAGAACCAGAGGGATGTGGACTTAGTTCTCATTTCTTAGTTGAGCTGTAGTCCATGGTTTACCAGGCAATACAATAAACAATTCTGACAGTGAAGTTCAGCATGCTCAGGGACATTGATTTCCAACGGATGCATTCCTGCACTTGATACTGAGAAGAGTTTGACCAAGGGCCAAGCATTATTTGAGTGTCCCTGTGGCTAGAGGGGGAGGTTTTAGAGCCCAGTGGTTAACACATTCCTTTCTGGGAATTATCTCCAGGATATGGGTGTGCACCTTTCTCCTCTCACAAAATTTCCTTCCCATTCTGTAATTCTAGTCACTTTACTTTGATTTTGGTTCATGCATTTACAACCTTAAAAGCATCTCAAATCCTAGAAGATGAGAACTGTGTCTGTTTTCACTAGTTCTTCCAAGATTTGTATTCTGAGCTTCAGACTTATGTTAGGGGTTCCATGTCTACTGTCCTTACCTTTGTATCTAGCTTACTACCTGCTCACACTAAATCTGTGCTTCTTGCAGATCTTCGGCCAAAGTCTCCTTTCTAGGTATAATTTCCCTAACACACCATATACCTGCTTGATGGGAGTAATTGCCACTTTGCCCATTTTTTTCTTCTTTGCTGGAACAGTCCAGTTTTATTTGTGTTTCTACCTTTTCTCCCATGTCTGAAGGCTAAAATTTGAATAATCCTATATATCTTTTGATGGCGGTAGGTTTAGTTGTGAGCCTGTGACCCCTTTCTGGGTAATGATAGTGAAACTGGGAAATGTTTTTTTCTACTGACATTTAAATTAACAATAAGCTAATAGGTACAACCTAATCTAACCTCCACAATGTCACTAGTTAGATACTGTTAGCAGCATCTATGATAAATGAGGAGATTGATGTTCAAGAAGGTAAATGATTCCACCACTCAAAACATATTTTTTGAAATGAAGTCCACATAATCTCCATAGAGTAAATATGAGGAAAATATAGTAAAAAGTCTGATCTTGTTACAGTTAGGAAGCCTAAAGACATTTTTATAAGATTTTGTCTCAAGTTAGATGAAGCTACACACTAAGGTATGTCATCACTCTTGAATAATGTCAGATGATGTCCCCACTTGTTCAATTACTGAACCCTATGCATGGCAAGTTCTATTCTGGGCAGGGACCATATTGGGTCCCCAGCTCCTAGCTTGTATAATTGAGTTCAATGCCCTCGATAAGGTTAACTTTTAAAATAATCAAAGAATGAATTTTAAAAATTTTGCTTTGCTTCTTCCTAAATGCATCAGGCTGCCGCGAGGCTGAATTCTTGAGCAATATGAAAGAGATATAATGAGAGAAAATATGGTCTGTATTAAGGAAATAAGACCAATCTTATTTAGGATCAATTTTATATAAAATTTTCTCACTATACTTGAAAAAGACATATCAAATTTGCTAATGTCTTGTGATTCTTGTAAGGATTTCAGAATTGAGGTTATGCTATATATAAAATCCTTTTTAATAATTCTCTTCTTTGAACATTTGCAAAAATTGAATCTGAGTATAAATATCTGTTTTTATACATGACCAGTCGGACAACAGAACATTTTCCCTAACTTAAAATTCATTTTTTATAAAATTGGCTTCTCCCTTACAGCTTTAGGAATGCCAACTGGTGAACTTCAATTGAGTGGACTTCCTTGCATTTTAAAAATGAGAGGCATGAATACTCTGTGAAATCATATGTGATCATCAAATTGAAGTGTTTTTTTTTTTTAATAGCCATATTGGAGGGGGAGGACTCCACAAATCAGTTTTGAAAAGAAATTGCATTCTGGGATATTTCCAGTGAATTTGTCAGTTGAGAAACTGCTTGCTGTGTTACAGAAATGTTTGTACTCATTAAGAAAATTCTGAATTATATTAAAACATATTTAAAACAAACCAAAGAAAAACTCTAAACCCAATGCAAATAGGGAAGTTATTGTGCTTTCTTTGCCAGGCAATGGCCATCTGCCTGTGTGAGCACAGCCAAGAATGAGATCCTGCTTTGCCGTTTCTACACGGCAGGGAGATAGCCGCTGGTCACGCAGAAGGAGAAGCAGCCCTGAGAATACCAAGGGCCTAACTCCTATCTCCGCCATCCCTCAACCTACCTTTCTCTCACCACACATCCTTCAGCAAACCATTAACTGTGTAAGTCAAACTGGGATTTGTGATGTGTTCAGTCACCCTATCCATCTAGGGAACTGAGACTTGTGTTCATGCAATTATACGCCATGCTCCCTATGCAAGACTCTTACATTAATTCAATAATACAACAACACTCAAGTTAATTGCTTTCTGTTGAGCTGGCCTTGAATTATATACAGAGGCATCCAAAAGGTTGCCAGCAGATGTGATTTCAATAGCCTGGAGAAAACCACCTTCTCAGGAGAATAGCACTACAAATTACAAAAAATGCAGCTACCTGTTCTGTGATACTTGGAATGGTTGGAAAGCACGTGCAGAAACAGATTCAACAGTAAGATAATTAGATATACCTGAGAGTAATACGCTGCTTTATTGTACACTAAATACCAATGGCAGATATTAAATTGCTTTAGGACAGTTGGTATGGGGAAGGAGACAGCACTGGGGACCTGTCAGGAGAATGGGATCATCTAGGAGGAAAGGAATCATGACACCATGAAAGTCCTAGAGGAGAACATAGGCAGGAAAATCTCAGATATTCCGTGCAGTGATATTTTCATCAATATGTCCCCTAGAACAAAGAACATAAAGGAAGGAATAAACAAATGGGACTTCATGAAAATAAAAAAGCTTCTACACAGCTAAAGAAAACATTGGCAAAATGAAAAGGGAACCACCCATACTATTTGGAAATATATTTTCCAAAGGGTTTGATCCCCAAAATATTTAAAGAACTCACACAACTCCACTCCAGGAAGACAAACAACCCAATTAAAAAATGGATAAAGGACCTGAACAGACACTTCTCCAAGGAGGACATACAAGGGCCCAGAGACATACGAAAGGATGCTCAGCATCACTAGCCATCAGAGAAATGCAAATTACAACCACAATGAGATACCACTTCACATCATTCGTAATGGCCATCATAAACAAATCAACAAACAACAAATGCTGGTGAGGTTGTGGAGAAAATAGAACCCTAGTACACTGTTGGTGGGAATCCAGACTGGTGCAGCCACTGTGAAAAACAGTATGGAAATTCCTCAGAAAACTAAAAATGGAATGGCCTTTTGACCCAGCAATTCCACTGCTGGGATTATACCCTAAGAGCCCTGAAACACCAATCCAAAAGAACCTATGCACCCCAATGTTCATAGCAGCACAATTTACAATAGCCAAGTGCTGGAAGCAACCTAAGTGCCCATCAGTCAATGAGTGGATCAAAAAACTGTGGTACATTTACACAATGGAATTCTACGCAGCA
>VMDR010015169.1:0-22635 GCA_007922815.1 Macrotus californicus | reverse complement strand
TCACTAAGCATAGAGAGACAAAGGGTACATGAGCAGCAGAAGAGCTGTCTATTGATATATTAATAAGATATTTTAAGACTGAACATAAACCAGTCCCAGTTACCTAATCTTTCCAAGCCTCAGTTTTCCCTCTGTAATATAGAGTTGGCAGTATTTACCTTGTAGGTTATGAAGATTAGATATGACAATGCATAAAATGTAATAATTGTATTGTCACACATTATAAGCTCAATGAATGTTAACTTATTATTTTATTATGTTTAATGTATATTAAAATGTTTGTAGTAATTTTTAAAATAACACATTTTGCTTTTGACCCTCTCTGTCCCCTCTTGCCATAGAAGGATATAAGCGCTATGCAAGCAAATGAGCAAATAATGACTTGAGCTAAAGATAAATAATAGCCTTGGGAGAAATCTACAGGATTAGAGAGATAAACAAGAAACTTTAGAGTGGGTAAAGACCAAGAAATGTTTATTTTTTCCATCTCTTAGGTGATACTCCAGCTACTTCTCCACTGGCACTGAGCTTTTTGAGAGCCAAGCAGTTAACTTCTCCAAGATATTCAACTGAGCATTTCTCTGATTATTTTCATGTTTACTGGGAAGGCAGCAAAATGTATTCGAAAGAGTGAGAATTAGGAAACCTGAGTTTGAGCTCTGATTCTGCAATTATCTGTGTAATCCCGTAGATTTGCTTCATTTCTCTGGCCCTCAATGTTCTATTTGAGGAAAGAAGGAAGGAAGGAGAGAGAAAGGGAGGGAAGGGAAGGAAGGAAATGCCCTTCTGATTCTGAAAGTCTGATATTTGGGACTACATTTAGAATTTCTTGTCATCTCTATTTGTAGCAAGCAGAATTATTCAAGCTAGTTTTCAAGCTATTTGGGTGTGCTAACCTTTGTGATAACACTTCTATCATAATTGGCATTTGGAAGTAATTCCCAGCCCAAAAAATAATCTTCCTTTGTTTGGCATCTCCACAAAAGCCAAGCATCCATACATCTAGAAGGAAGAAAGGCTCTGTGCCAGGCTCACAGATGGGCATAAATGTTGACTCCCCAAGGACGCTGCGGGAGACCAAAGTGAGGAAAGATGTGCTAACTGTCCAGTAGGAATCACTGTGAGCCCACAGCTCAGAGGGACTGTGTCATCCCTGACCAGCCAAAGTTTTGGAAAGAAAACGAAAGGCCCCTATCATTTCACATCAGTCATAAGGCAAACAAAATAATGCTTTAAAATTTCTGTTCTTGTCACTTGTGTCCAAGGGAGGGGTTATGGGAGCGAGAGGTATGTAGACAATTCATTCACTCATTCAATGAACATATATTGAGAGCCTACGACACGCCAGGCATGATTCTAGGCACTGGGAATACAGCAGGGAATAAAAGTAAGTTCCAGCATCCACAAAGCTTACATTCTAGTGGGGAAGACAATTAATAGTAAAATAAACTAGTAAACAAGTACATATACATGCATGTGTAGATGGAAAATGTGTGCACATGTGTGCATGTGTGTATCCACAAGTGAAAATGTGTGCATATATATGCATAGGTGGAAAGTGTGTGCATATGGTATATATAGGTGCAAATGTATGCACACATGGAGGCATATACTTGTGTGTGTGTGTGTGTGTGTGTGTGTCAGTGGGTTAGTACTTTGAAAAAAAGAAAAGCAGAGAAAGTGGCATAGAGAATGTGGGGAAAGGGTTGGGTACAAGATGCTATTGTAAATATTGTGGTCCAAGTAAGCTTCCTTGATTATTTGACATATAAACACAGAACTGAAAGATGAAAGGATTGAGAAAGCATTCGAGGCAGAAAGAACAGAGTAAAAAAAAAGCCCTGAGGTGAGAATAATGTGTGTTGTATAAGAGGAATAGCAAGTAAACCAGTGTGGGAATCAAGGTAGAGAGTAGTAGGAGGTAAGTGTGATGGAGTGAGGGGAGGGCACGTCACATAGGCTTGTGAGAAACAATACAACACTGTAAGAACTTGGGCTCTCATTCTGACCAACACGGGAATCCACAACAATTTTGAGCAGAAGACACATATGATCTGACTTATATTTTAAAGTGAGCTCTCGAGCTGCTGAGAATATTCTGCAGAGGGGTGGTAGCAGGGACACCAATCAGGAGTTTATTGCAATTATCCAACAAGTTGAATGGGAGCTTAGTCAAGGGGGTGTAGCTATGAAGACAATAAGAAGAAACTAGACTCTGGACATATTTTTGAAGTAAGTCCAGCAGGATTTGCTGATAGATGCAGTGAGGGATAAGAAAAGTCAAGTCAAGCATGACGACAAAGTTTTGGGTAGTCTAGATTGAAGGGTGGCTGTAAGAGAAACAAATTGGAAAGCAGGGGGTTGTGGTGACTCAGGAGTCCACTTTGGACATGTTGTTTTTATAATGTATATTGACATCCAAGAAGAGATGAAGAATAAAGAGCTGGGCTGGGGATACAAATTTAGGAGTTGATGGCATATGTCTGGGTTGAAAACCCATGAGATTGGATGAGGACTCCTCTGGAATGAGGGTAAAGAAGAGAAGAGGTCTGATGCCTGAGCCCTGGGGCTCACCAGTATCAGGAGGGCTGGAAGAGAAGGAGGGAGCACCAGAGAAGAATGAGAGAAGAAGCTGGTGAAGTAGGAGGGACATAATAAAGAGGGTGCTCCAGTGCTACACTGAGACACAGGTTGTGCTTCCATCACAGTAATTTTATTGCAGCGGTGACAGTGAGACCTGTAACATTTTTGCTCGGCTCAATGAGTAAAAACTATACAAAAAGACTTTTCAATTTTAGAAACAATTAAGGAATAATATATCTTACATCATCTGCCAAAATAGCAATGTACTTCTTACTATTTAAATTCTAGGGCCCTAAAGTAAATTGCTTGAAGAAATTGGGTCCCAGCAATTATAGGTGGGGAATTTCTGGAGTATGACTGTATTCAAGTGGAGGTCAAAGAAGCTCAACTAAAAGAATTCTGGACTGACTGACATAACAACTGGATTGAGCAAAAATTATTTTAAAAGGGATTAAGACTCAAACTTGGGAGGAATTTAGGCAGTGGAAGGAATCAGAATAGGTAAAATTCCTTCAATAAAAATTTATTAACAGGAAGGAAGGAAGGAAGGAAGGAAGGAAGGAAGGAAGGAAGGAAGGAAGGAAGGAAGGAAGGAAGGAAGGAAGGGAGGGAGGAAGGAAGGGAGAAAGAGCTGCAGAAGTCAAAACAACAAAGTCAATCACATCAAATGTTCCTCATGGTCAGGATGAGGACTCATGATTCATGCTATAATGTTGATAAACCTTGAAAACATTATGGTAAGTAAAACAAGCTAATCACAAAAGGCCACATCTTTTTTAAATATATTTTATTGATTATGCTATTACAGTTGTCCCATTTTTCTCCCCTGTGTTCCCCTCTGCCCTGAACCCCCCTTCCCACCAGCATTCCCCCACCTTAGTTCATGTCCATGGGTCATATATATAAGTTCTTTGGCTTCTCCATTTCCTATACTATTCTTAACCTCCTCCTGTTTATCTTCTACCACCATTTATGCTTCTTATTCCCTGTAACTTTTCCCCCATTCTCCTCCCTCCTCCTCCCCATTGATAATCCTCCATGTGATCTCCATTTCCGTGATTCTGTGATTCTGTTCCTGTTCTAGTTGTTTGCTTAGTTTGTTTTTGTTTTTATTTTTTAGGTTCAGTTGTTGATAGTAGTGAGTTTGTTGTCATTTTACTGTTCATAGTTTTGATCATCCTCTTTTTCTTAGATAAGTCCCTTTAACATTCCATATAATAAGGGCTTGGTGATGATGAACTCCTTGAACTTGACCTTATCTGGGAAGCACTTTATCTGCCCTTCCATTCTAAAAGAAAGCTTGGCTGGATAGAGTAATTTTGGATGTAGGTCCTTGGCTTTCATGACTTGGAATACTTCTTTCCAGTTCCATCTTGCCTATAAGGTTTCTTTTGAGAAATCAGCTGATAGTCTCATGGGAACTCTTTTGTAGGTAACTGTTTCCTTTTCTGTTGCTGCTTTTAAGATTCTCTCCTTATCTTTAATCTTGGGTAATGTAATTATGATGCACCTTGGTGTGTTCCTCCTTGGGTCCAACTTCTTTGGGACTCTCTAGGCTTCCTGGACTTTCTGGAAGTCTATTTCCTTTGCCAAATTGGGAAGTTCTCCTTCATTATTTGTTCAAATAAGTTTTCAATTTCTTTATCTTCCTCTTCTCCTTCTGGCATCCCTATGATTCAGATGTTGGAACATTTAAAGTTGTCCCAGAGTATCCTAAGCCTCTCCTCATTTTTTTTGAATTCTTGTTTCTTCATTCTGTTCTGGTTGAATGTTTCTTTCTTCCTTCTGGTCCAAATCATTGATCTGAGTCCTGGTTTCCTTCCCATCACTGTTGGTTCCCTGTACATTCTCCTTCATTTCACTTTTCATAGCCTTCACTTTTTCCTCCATTTTGTAGCCATACTCAACCAATTCTGTGAGCATCCTGATTACCAGTGTTTTGAACTCTGCATCCAATAGGTGGCTATCTCTTCATTGCTAAGTCCTATTTTGGGAGCCTTGATCCATTCTTTCATTTGGGCCATATCTCTTCATCTCAGCGCAAGTGTTACATTGTAAGGGGCAGAGCCTTAGGTATTTGCTAGGGTGTGGCAACTCACATTGCTGTGGCACTGAATGTGGGGGAGGGGTCCGAGAGGGAACAATGCCACTTGCTCAGCTCTGGTTTGGCTTTCAGTCACTTCCCCCACTGCCCAGTAGCAAATTGAGCCCTTCTGGTGCTCATTCCAGGTGGGTGGGTTTGTGTATATTCTAGAACCCTGTGGGTCTCTCCAATGAACTCTACTGTGAGGCTGGGAGTTTCTCCCTCCACTGAAACTTTCCCCGTTTTTTACAGCCAGAGGTTTTGAGGCTTTGTTTCCCCATACTGGAATCCTAGGTTTTGTGGTCTGTCTCACTCCCTAGTTGTTCCTCCTGGTTTATCCGCACACAAATGTGGGATTGCCTGGTCTGCCAGCCGCCAAAGGCCACATCTTGTATAACTCCATTTGTATAAAATGTCCAGAACACACAAATCCATACAGACAGAAAGTGGGTTAATGATGTGGAGAAGCTGAGGGAGGGAAAAATGAGGAGTAACTGCTAACATGTATGAGGTTTTGGGGGCGAGGTGATGAAAATGTTCTGGGATTAGAGTGTGGTGATGACTGTACAACTTCGTGAATAAACTAAAAACAGTCACTGAATTGTGTACTTTAAAGGAGTGAATATTATGGTATGTGAACTAATTATTTTAAAATTTTAAATGAGCACTCAAAATTGACTGTGGGATCTTGGGAGGTGGAAGCCCATGTGACATTGACAAGAGTGGTAGGCATCACTGAAGTAAGTTTAAGAGGCAGTGGGAATGGGAAAATCTGATCATCAACGTGCGTAACAACTGTAGTATATTGAAACACATCAGATATGTTTAAATACGTTAGTTCATAATGACACTTTTTTGTGAAAAAGTCACAAAAAATAACCCAAGATCAGATTAGGAGATGCTAGGGAACCAAATTATTATTCTGAGAGTAGTAAATAAAAGAATCAAGAATTTATCCTGCCGCCTCACTGGTGTGCCTCAGTGGGTTGGGCATCATCCTGCAAACTGAGACATTGCAGGTTTAATTCCCAGTCAGGGCACAAGCCTGGGTTGCCTGGCAAGCCTCCAGCTGGGGGACGTGTGAGAAAGCAACCGATCCTAAGCTTCTCTCACACATCGATGTCTATCTCTTTCTCCTTCTCCCTACTTTCCCCTCTCTCTAAAAATAAATGAATAAAATCTTTTTTTTAAAAAAGAATTTATCCTGCATTTCCTATATAAATTGTACCATTGGGTATCCAAATAGTAGATGCAGATAAATTTCACTTTTAAAAGGTATTCCAGCTAATAAATGAAAAGGGAATGATAAAACTCAAAGATCACCATTTTGAAACCCCTAATGAATTAATAGATATAAGCATTGATCATCAACAGCTACTAGCATCTCAAAAAGATAAAGAAGCAGTCTTTATAAGTGTCCTCAGAGAACATCCTACCACCACCTTCGAAGTAGTCCTGGCCTCACTTCCCCAAAATCAAACCTGTGTCTAATCAACCCTCCAGATTCAGCTACCAATTTCTAGGAAGTACAGAGGGTAGAGAAACATGTTACACTACATCACAGAGATGTAACCGGCAAAATCCAAACTACGAAAAACTTAAGAATGAGCATCATTGTTTCTTCAACAAACAAATTACAAGTGAGGGGAAGATGGTAAGAGATTGAGAGACAGGGAGAGAGAGGACAGAGGACAAATGCAATCAACAGACATTATGTTAATTCTGTTTCAGTGTTGTTATAACACAGATGAGACAAGTAGAAATTTCAAGACTGATTGAACATTTAATGATATTTAAAAATCATTATTTTTTAAGGTATTGGTCATGGCGCAAGGGTCCTAATCTTTTAGAATACACACTGAAAAATTTACAGATAAAGTGGTGGTATATGAAATTCCCTTCAGCGAATGAAAAAGGAGATGTGAATAAGGATACAGGTGAAACAAAATTAGCCATGATTGACCGTTGCTAAAGCTGGATGAGAAGCATCTGGTGGTTCATTCTACCCTTCTCTCTGAGCTGTTACATCAGTTTAAAACACATCATCAAAAAATAAACACCACAAAAAAGGCTGAAAGAGCGAATGGGAGGAGAGGACTCTTCAGAGAAGCCGGTAAAGGGAGTAGAGACGGGGGGGCAGTAAAAGAAAGAACGCGGGGCCCGTGGAAGGTTTTCTGAAAATGGCAGACACGAGCGAAGGTTTGTGCTCTGATGAGAACATGACCCATGAGAAAGGGAAAACGTGGGGAGGGGGACAGATGCTGCAGCGTGGGCATTAGGCAGTCACCTGCAAATGAGTCCAGCACAATTCTCATAGCCAAGGGCACAGGGTTTTAGAGAGGAAACCCGTCTCTGAGTTGGTTTTACTTAAGGGACCTGCATAGGTGAATTTGGGGTTTCCTCACCCTTGGGAAGCATTTTGTTGAAAATATCCCCCTTTCTATGACCAGGCCTGACATCAGCCATGGTTATTCTTCATTCATAATAATCCCTCCTAACATCTACACAGCATCCATTTTCCCAAGGGTCTTTGATTGTAATTTATACAATTATTTTTAGTTTTTAAAGAGAAAATAATAAAAACAAAAGCAGCTCATAATCCCACTGCCCAGATAGCCCTGTTAATATTTTTAATGAAGTAGAAGGCTTCCTCCCCACTCTGAATTCCCTAACCAGTGTTTTATTTTTCTAGTAAATAATAATAATACTATATATTATTGACATATACATTTTTAATAAAAATCCATACACAAAAAAGCACCATACTATAATTACTATTCTGTACCTTACTCTTTATACTTAATATATCTTGGCAGTCTTTACCAACATATTTATTTTAATAGCCACAGTGCACTTTTTAAATAAAAAACTCTTTGCTATGTGTCATACCTTCATCTCATTGAGGCACATTGAGAACAGATCTCATTTTGCAGATAACAAAACTGACCCGGAGGAGGATTAAATGACCTGTCCAAGGTCTCCTGAAGTTGACAGCTGAGGAAGAGTAGATGCTGGGTGCCTTTCACTCCCTGTGCCACAGCGCCTCCCAGTGGCACTCAGGTAACGTTTTCCACCCACAGCTCCCACCCTCCAATTTCTATTTAAATTATTAAGACCAACCAATATCCTAAAACACGATGTCTCTTTTTAAGTAACTTCTCTACTTGTGAAATACTTTTTATAACCATTGCATTTGGGGTTTAAAATTCTTAATAGCATGTTAAGTTGTACATCCCATAATATTTATAACATTCTAAGTTTTTCATATGGAAAGAGAAGGTATAGATGCTCTGAGAAGTTCCTTTTTACCAATTTTTTCAAAATTTAGTCCAATGCACTGAGCATTTTCAAATGTTTGTGGCTCTTAATCTTTTGGGGGCATATGACCCCTTTTGAGAATTGGGTGAAAGCCACCAATCTTCCCCTGAGGCAGAAGCACAGACATGCAGGACCTTGTCTTTAATCTCAGGGCCTTCCCAGGACTTCTAAAGACCACCCACAGGCCCCAGGTTAGAAACTGCTACCATCAGGGTTTCATGTCCCGACCTTGCTGTACCCAGGCATCCCTGCAACATTTCAGTCAGTGCCGCAACATGCTTTTAATTCACTCCAACTTTTAACATGTATGTGCCAAACCCTCAGCCTGACTGGTTATTTAGGGATAACTCAGTATCAGCCCAACAGGTATTCTGAAAACCCTGATATATTTTGTTTCAAATGTTCTTAAAACAACAGAATTAAATTTAAGCTCCCACTGAAAACAGGTTTTCAACAAAAAAGATACTGAAATAAAGTTTTGACCTAGATTGATGCGCGGCTTGACTTACACTGCAAACAAAACAAAAGTGCAGACTTTGGACATGAAGGGGAGAAGTCAACAGGACAGAGGCTTCGCCACAACATCAGGTAATCACTAACTCCAGAAATACGACGAACCTCAGGGGCACAGGAAGTTTAACCTTGGGCTTTTGGGTGGGCAAAAACACTCCATAAATAAAATCCTTTCTTCTTCCACCCTTACAATCCTCTACCCTAATGAGGGGATCTTTTTCTGAGCCGCCTTAGGACATCACCTTCTGCCGGCTAGGACCCAATTAAAGTGGAGTCTGCATATAACACCATCACTGAATAACAGTAAGGGACTGTGTCAATTTTTCTTCACATAGTTAAACCTACCTGTAAATTTCCCTTTCCACCATCCAACTATCTAGTTCAAAGCCACTCTGAACAAGAGTTTGATCAGCTGCATAAAACATTAAAAGCTTATTTTCAAACATTTCAAAAGAGTGACCCTTTTATCACCATTTAATGATAAGGTGAGAAAAAGACGGGAAGAGGGTAGTAACAATAATATCATTTTCTCCCCTCGAGGAGCTTCCCTAAGCTAAGGCTCTGTCCCCAACACCAACACTAACCTCATCTCCCAAAGGATAAACACTTTCTTCAACGTGAGTCCAGCCCCTGTCTACTGACTCACTCAGTGCTGGGGCAAGAACCAGAAAACAGGAGCTGCTGTGGACTGGGGCGACAGCGACCTTGCTGTGCAGGAGGCGATTGCCCAGGAGAAGCAATTCCTCAGAGCCACCAAAGTCCTTCCCTTCGGGGATTAGCAGCAAATGTTAAAACAGATGGTTTTACCTTTTGGAGTTTTGGGGAGATTTTTTGTCTTGGATCTGTCACTCTGCCTGGAAACATTTTATTTGTTATTATCATTTTTATCATTTTAAATGTTTTATAAATTTTTGGGGTGACATTGGTTAATATTAATTCAGTAGAAACCCTGGAGCATAAGGACTTATAGGTGTGTGCCTGAGTCACTCTGAAAGTGCATTTAGCTTTTAAAGGGATGTTATTTATCTTGCTGGGGGCTGTGGCCGTGTAATCTCCCCCTTTTCTTCAACTTCTGGGCTTTGAACAATCTCCCAAACCACACCCTCCCCTCACAGTGACCACTTTCCCGGTACAATGTTCTAGTTAATACAGCACAGAGGCCTCTCTCTGTCTTCTAGTAGAGGGCAGGCTTAACCAGAGTGTTTGCCCCGTCTGACTGCACTACTGTAGAGTTGTATAGAAGGCCACCCAGGGAAATACATGCTAGATAAATTACTGCAGCTCTGTGCTAGATGAGCTCACCTGGAAACTTTGATTACCTGGCAGTATGCACTTATCCTTGGCTAACAAATGTCCTCACTTTTTAACATATATGCCTGGCCTCAGCACTTTGTAGTCCTGAACTCCACTGTCCTTTAATCCTCTTGACAGCTAGCATGTGTCCCAGGACTTCTGAGGGTTGTGGATGCTGATGTACCAGGAATTGTGAACTGTGGTACCAGCATCCATCTCCCAGACAGGAATGAGGGTCTTTGGGGGTTTGCAAGAAGGCTGACCCCAATTCCAGAGACAAGCATTTTGGCAGAGGTACCGAATTCCTCACACGCTGCCGGGAGCCAGGCTGATAACACAAATCTATCACTTCTGGCTCTTGAGGAGGGAATAGAACCTTGTTATTGATTGTTATTGTGTAAGGTACTGTTAGTTCATTTGCCCACATTTCCTCAAAGTAGGTATTATTAACCCTATTTTTTCCAGTGAGAAAACAGATCCAGAGGAGTTAAATGACTTCACCCAAAGTACCAGCCATCAGGTGGTAGAGCCAAGACTGGTGTTACTGTTTGGCTTTCTGATTTAGAATGCTCAGATGGTGAGCATCGTAAAGATACAGTTTCAGCATTACACATCAAATGGGAGGAAAGAACGTTCTTTCCAAGAATGCTTCAAGAAACAGTACTCATGAATGTAACTGCAAAGAAAATCCATGATTTTCTCTGTAATAAAACATGTAGAAAAAGAAAGGAGTTGGCATTTTCTCCTATCCTCTTAACCTACCCTAATGCTATCCATCACCAAGGATCGATCCAGTCCTGCCTTCTCATAATGGCTTCTCTGAGTGCCCTCGGCTGGAACTCCGCCCTGGCTAACAGTACCAGGTACTGCTTTATGTTGCTAGTTTCCCCTTCTTCTCATTTTTGTTCCCAACTCCTAACTACTTGATGGAAATTCTAATAAGCAGAGAAATGCTAAGGAAAAAAGTGAAGGAAGCAACCTAAGCATCAGTGAATGGATGCATAAAGAAAATGTGGTATATAAATGAAATATTATTCAGCCATAAAAAAGATGGAAATCTTGCCATTTGCAACAACATAGATGGACCTTGAGGGCCTTATGCTGAGTGAAATAAGACAGAGAAAGACAAATCCCTTATGCTCTCACTTATAAGTTTTAAAAAATGAACTAATAGATATATACAGAGAACAGATTGGTGGTTGCCACAGGTAGGGGTGGGAGGTGGGTGAAGGTGGTCAAAGAGCACAAACTTCCAGTTAGAAAGTAAATAAATCATGGAGATGTACTGTACATCATGGTGACTTTCAAGTAGTTAGCAATACTTGAAATGCAATACTTGACTATAGTTAATAATATTTGACTATAGTTAATTATCTTTGAAAGTTGCTAAGAGAAGAAATTTTAAAAGTTCTCACCTCTAGAAAAAATTGTAACTATGTGTGTATAGATGTTAATTTGACCTATTGTGGTGATCATTTCACAATATATACAAATGTGAAATCATTATGTTGCACACCTGAAACTAATATAATGTTATATGTCAATTACATCTCATTTAAAAAAAGGAGGCCTGGCTGGTGTGGCTCAGTGGATTGAGTGCTGGCCTGCAAACCGAAAGGTCTCCAGTTCGATTCCCAGTCAGGGCACATGCCTGGGTTGCACCAGGTCCCCAGATGGGGGTGTGAGAAAGGTAACCAATCAATGTATCTCCCGCACATTGATGTTTCTCTTCCTCTCTTTCTCCCTCCCTTCCCCTCTCTAAAAAAATAAATAAATAAAATCTTTTTTAAAAAACAAACAAAAAAAAGGAAAGATCCTGGACATTCCACAGATTGTATCACCCGTCCAATATCCAGAGTTGACCCTGTTACAGTGGAAGCATCACAGCATCATAGCACCTTGACCTTGTTTGTCCCACCTTTTGAGGAGGGGAAGCCAGAAACAGATCTTCCAAAGTCCAGTCCTGTGTGAGTGAGTGCACTGAGTTGTTCAGCAGTGAAGGAGCAAGAGACAAGCAAGCCTTTGGCCAGCTCCAGGCAGAGAAAGCTCAGTCACAAAATTAAGAGTTACATCAATCATCCTCATGATGATTCCAAATCATCCTCATAATCTTCCAAATACAGTTCCCAAAATTTCTCTGCTATCTAACAAAATTTGATGGACACCAAAGTTTTTGTTTTTTCTTCCTTGCTTCACAATCCAGCTCCATTATCTTACTGGGCATAAAACCATCTTTCATATCTTCCTGCAACATTCACCATGAAAGCTGCTGGTGATGTAGCTCAGGTAAAATGTGTATTATCTGGGACTGCCACTGGTATTGTACATTAGCATTTGTTTATCAGTTTGCTACATGATTCCTTGCATGCCAAAGGGCTGAGATCCCAGATGAGGCACAGGACAATGAGGCAGGGCAGTCTTGTGGATGGTGGTGGGTACCGGCTGTATCTATATAGAGGCAGGCTCCATCACTTCATTTATTGGAGCTCCCATTTTCCCCCCAAGTGAAACAAGGATAAACATTCTTGCCCTGTCCTGGGCTGAATATTAAAGGAGATAATATGTATAAATATTCAATGTAAGCGATAAATATTTTTATTGCAGTGATTCAGAACATGCTACCCCAAATTATTTACCTTAGCACATTGAATATTTCAAGCTGTAGGTACTTGAGAAATGTCATGTGCAGAAAGGATCTTCCCCTAAAGCAGATCAACAGACCTTCATATGAGGGTGCCCTTCCTATACCTTGAGGAAAGGAGCATTCTTAGCTCAAAGATAAAGGACACAGAGAGGAATTTGAACAAAAGGGCCTTGTTGAGCTTCCCCGTTGACTACACTTAGCTCATACTCTTCGTCCCGTCCTGTCTGTCCGAGACTTCCCACCTTCATCAAACCCGGCACAATACACTCAAGTTTAACAGTTTCTTTGGGTCTTCATTTCCTTACGAAGGCTCTTGTGTCACACAAAACTTATATTAAATAAAGTTGTATGCTTCTCTCCTGTTAAGCTTTGTCAGTTTAATTTTCAGACCAGCCACAAAGCCTAAGAAGGTTCAGGAAATTTTTTTTTCTCCCCTACAGCAAAGAGCATATGAAAAACTCAAAGTGCCAGAAGCGTGGTGCTTTGTCACAACAGAATTCCAATGGCTCACATCAGGAAAGATCTATGCTATTCAAAACTTTAAAAATCAGTTGACTTCTTTGAGGGGGGAAAAAAGACTACTTGCTTATTATGGGAAGACACACCAAAATATGACATTAAGATTGCCTGTCAGATTTGATGCCACTGATGTGTTTCTAACAATTGCAAGCTACATGGCTTGTTTCTTTGGTGTGATATGCCTTCCAACATATCTCCTGGCTCCTTCCTATGGGTGATGTGCTGAAATCCTCAGGGATTCACTGACTAAAGAATTTGAGATTCTCATTTGCATATATTCTATCATATAGACGGTGGATAGGCATTCTTTCCTCCCAAGCCTCAGTTTTCAGTGCATTACTTTAAGTGCAGGAAACCGTAGAAAGCAGAAAACACCAGGACGGTAATGTTTCACCTGGGTAATCATATTTCCATTACCTTTACTAAACCACAAGGCAATTTAGCTCAAAAACAGATAAATGGAAAGTTTGAAACTGTGTATATTCTCAGGTGTTTCATTATTGAAGAATAAAAGGCCATCAGTGAAAAACAAAGTTAGGAAAGGGGTCTCTAACTAAGAAAATGAAAACCTTTCTATATGAAAGCATCCATTAGTATTTAGGAAATACATCATATTTAGACATTTACAAACAAAAAGCCCCAATTTCCCCCAACATTCCTTATAAGTTACATCTGTCACCAAGAGACCCTTTAGATTATTTTCCAGCATTAAGTGTTATACAAATGCACTGTGCTTTAAAATACCTTGTATAAACAACAACAAAGACTTAGAAGTGTCTGAAAGGTTAAAATAACAAATAACTTTTCAAAATTAGATATAGCTTTTTTAAGAAGTAACTTTGCCAGCTTTTGCTGCTGGAAGATTTCACATAAATATAACTATAGCATATTTTTCATACCATTTTACCCATAAAGACATTTATATTGCATGACATTTTTCATACCCTATCTTTTTATTTTACTTTTTTGCTTGAACTTATCAGCAATATAAGTAAAATAAAATTACAAATACACAAAATATACCAAATGAGATTCTATTTGGTTCACATTTTAACATTACCTTTCTACACCATCTGCCTCTGGATTTCCAGTAAAAAATCTTTCAGTTTGAAAATCTTCGTCTTCGCCAAGGCAGTTTCTAGAGCTTTGGAAAGTTGTCACACTAGGACTGTCACAAAACGAAATGGCACAGAGCGGCTTAGGGAGACACAGGAGAGCGGGTGTTCCATTACATTGCTGTACCAGATCATTGTTTCTAGGAGGTAATCCATAAATTTTTAATCCTTCCAGTGTTCTTGAGCAATGTAAAAAGAACCACTCCTGACTAGTTCAACCTCTTTTATCACAGTAGAGGCCATAATTTTATTGTGATATTCGTTATTCTATCATCTTCTGGGTTAATGGTTTTTGAATTGGCAAAGTATAATTTATACTCCTCTCTTTAGATAATGTGTTAAGCTTCTTCTCCTTCAAGGTCTAGAACAGGTAATATTTCTAAAATTCAAGGCTCTAAGAAACATATAGATGAGTGAATGGGTTTTCATATTGTGACAGTTGATCTCAATTAAATTATAGCATTTCAGTAATTCAGAGTGATTTTTAATGTATCCTATTTTATATCAATTTCTATGTTATACGCATAATTGAGTGGGGGGACATAGAATTTCCTAACGTGTGAGCCTTCAAGATAAATGAATTCAAGTTCATCAAAATAACATAAACTGTATCTAGGCTGTGTTTGTTATCCCACAAATTATATAATAAGTAGTTTACACAGGAAGACTCCCTATGAATTTTATGCCAGTTTTGCCTCAAGTTGACCACATGTTGTTGAAGACTCAAATTAAGACAGTTTGTAAAAAAAAAAATATTAAACCCTTTAAGTATGTAACACTGGTTTTACCTCAAAGAGGAAGGGTACAATGACAATAAATAATTCATTTTTAAGGATATTTCTGTGCAAATTCAATCCTCTGGAGGTCAACAACTTATAAATATGCCCTAGCCAGCGAACAATCAAATTTCAGATTCAAGAAAGTTAAAACTTATTAAAAGCATTAAATGCATTATGATGACTGTTAATTTTGCCAGATAAATATTAATAAGTGAATAATGATTATATAAGACTAGAAGCAACCCAGAACTGAAATGGGAATGACACAGAAAAGAACCCATGAACAGAAAGAATCTATGGGTTGTCAGTACTTCTTAGGTTTTCACGTTAATCTGGAGAGTCTACAAAGAAGCTTTCGGGTTTCAGAGTTGACACAGCACGTAAATGCCTTCACTCAAACTCTTGTTACTGTGTTGACTTAAGAAACACTTGCATCACAGCGTGCCGGAGGGTAAAAGAAGGGCAGATTCAAAGAGGTCTGAGCATCTGTGGAAAAGCTCATGGAAGAGGTACATTTTAAATGACAGCCCCTCTCTTTGGCTCAGCAGGTCACTTCATGATGCAATTACAAAATCAATCACCTAATGGTAGAGGCAAAAATATTTTTGGTCTTTAGCCATTTTGTGACTCTGCAAATTTGTGCCTATAACTGATTGTAAATGCAGAGCTCTGGCTGGAGTTCTTCTAAAATCTTGACTTATTGTCAAAACGCTAAGCAGTGTTCTGGTAAATCATATGCCTAATTTCAATTCTACTGCAGACGACTGAAGTTTTATTGCTGACTTTCTGAACAATCTGGAGCAGTGTAACTAGTTGGGATAAGCTGGACTGAGGTAGCAGAAAGACTGCAAAGTACCTAACCCTTCAAACCCAACAGAGTCCATCTCCCATTCCCGTAACAGCCCAAGAAGGATGCTGTGGTCAGCAGGGACCCAGCACTTTCCATCCTGTGACTCTGCCATTCCTCGTGGCCTCAGGGTTGCCTGCCCCCAGCCACCATAAAGGGTAAAAGAAAGTATGGAGGGCAAAGGACTCCTTTAAACCTCTGCCTGAAGAAGACACATAGCATTTCTGGTAACATTCCACTGGCCAGAACTGGATTATAGTGCCATACCTAACAAAAAACCGAGGGTCCCGATTTAATGTATGATTTTGATTTAACACATAGCCCCAACACTCAATTCAATTTCTTCACAACATGCCCCAGTCCTTTCCCCTGCATTGATTAACTCCCTGAGGCAGCAAGAAACATGGCCAAGCCCTGACCAATGGTCACAGGCTATGGGTCTTCTTAAACTAAAGATAGTATCACGTCCTAAGTTGTATTTCAGCTCCTGAGCCATAAAGCAGAACAACCCCTGGGCCACATCCCAATAAAACCAGACTGAAGTCCTACTCTAAAGCTGACCTAAAGACCTGAAAGCATGGCATTGGATGGGTAGCACAGCTAGTTAGAGCATTGTCCTGATACACCAAGGTTGAGGGTTCAATCCCTAGTCAGGGCACATACAAAAAGCAACTAGTGAATACATAAATAAGTGGAAAAACAAATCAATGTTTCTCATCTCTCCCTCTTCCTCTCTTTCTCTAAAATCAATAAGGAAAAATAAAAAAGACCTGAAATCATGATTTACTGCCCAAAACCTCTTACTCATGATGACTTACGAAGTTTGCTCTATACAACCTCTTGTCTATGCCATCAGGGAGTCAGGTATTTTGGAGCACAAACTCACCTGTTCTCCAGATTGGCATCAATTCTAATAAACTAATTATTTCTCTCCACTGTAAGCTCCTGCTCTTACATTGCTTTGGGCTTGTGCATGCAGGGGGAAGAACTTTTGTTCAGCTTGGCAAAATAACCCACAGGAGCTTAGGATATAAAGCCTAGCTGCATGCCTAAGGCAGTTGAAACACATAAAAGAATTGTTGGTGAAAAGCAAACAATCTCTGCTACAGGCAAGTCAACTAATCTTGTGCCTCTGGGCTCCTTCGTTTACAAATGAGTAACAATTATCTACATCCATATACCAATCTTTTTTTTTAAGGTTTATTTATTTATTTATACATTCATTCATTCTTAGAGGGAAAAAGAGGGTAAGAGAAACATCACTGTTTAAGAGAAACATCAATCTGTTGGAGACCAGGGCCAAAACCCAGGCACGTGCCCTAACGGGGAATGGAACCAGTGACCTTTCACTTTGCAGGATGATGCCTAACCCACAGAGACACACCTGCCAGGGCCCACCCACCAATCTGGAAAGATTGTGAATATGTATAACATGAAGTTCTTTATGTATAACATGAAGTTCTTTAAGTTCCATGAATCAGCAGTGTGTCAGTTAAATATACTGCTATTGTTTATGCCATTGCTATGCTATTGTTAATTTGAAACATTACATTGGGTTAAGTAACAGTAAAAACAATTAATGCTCTTCTACTGAAGAATATTATCAAGAACCCTGGTTAAATACAATCTTGTCTGGCAATAAAAGGATGAACTAAATGGTATTCTAATCCCATGTTCTTTTATTGTAGTTACATTATTCCATATGGAACAGCTACTTTCTTCCTAGGTGAAAGCATTGGAGTTCTGAACCAGAACTGACAGGCTGAACTCGTTCACATATCAGGAGTGTCATTCTAGAAAATATCTAGTACCTTTTAAAACACTTTCCTAAAGTAACACTTTAAATATAAAGGTCTGAGACCTTTCTGGAGAAACTAAAGAAGAGAACTACCATCCTAAGCATTTTGTAAGGACCAGCTAATGAAGTTTATGGTAAGTCCACAACCTTTTGGATAGCAATCATGTAAGATAAATGTCAGAGGTGAAACAGTAGCACAAGGATAACAAATTTCACTCACGTTTAGCCAGCGTAATTTAAGAGTGCCGGGCAGAACGGTAGCAAAGCGCATGATCCACCTGGAAACCAGAGCCAGAAAATGCTAAACCCAACTCCACAAATGAATCATTATATGACCTTGGGAAAAGTAATTAGTTTGGTTTCTCTGCCCAAAAAGACCAAAAGTGATAAGCAGATACTTCTAGAATATATCTTTAAAATCTGAGAGAAGGGAGATGGAGAGACAGAGAGAAAACAGACATGGGGAAAGTGGCAAAATTGAAAAGGTGCTGAATGATTGTTCTGGATTATACTAAAAACAGTACATTTGCTTCAGGATGCATAGAACCTAAGAATCAAAGTATATTAATACAAGCAAATCAGGTATGATTATTTGTTTAGCACTTATGACAAATTTTTTGTTAAACGTGGAGTTGAAACGACCATTCCTCCTCACAGGTTTATGCAATAGAGAACATCCTAACATTCCAATTAATCCCACAAATACATATTAGGCTGTGCCTCTGTGCCAGGCACTGAGAATGTGGTGGTAAAAAAGACAGATGTGGCTCCTGCTTTACTGAGCAGACAAGACAGACAAAACATAAGGAAATAAAATGACAACTTGCAGGTAAGTGCTATGAGGAATGTGGCCGAAAAAGGGGCACTGTAATAAATCTAACCAAAATTAACTGCAGAGTGATCTTACCATAAGTTACTACTGGGCAGGTGAAGGTGAGTAGTCACGCCCCAGACCTATAACTTCCTCAGTAAAAAGTATTTTGAGGGGTTGTGTTTGTTGGTTTTTAAAGGTCTTTAAGCCGGCCCTGTGCACTGTCCTTGTGCATCTGGGCTAACACAGCTTTGAAACATCAGAGGTGACCCTCTTTTCCAGACCCCTCAAAGGGAGCGCAGAGTCTTGTCGACTATCCTGGCACTCGCTTTCTCCCGCCTTCCTGTGATCTTCCTTACTTTCCTTCCTTAATCTCAAGCATTCACATGCAAAAGGAACGGCAAAACTGTTATTCTCGGGAGCACATAAGATCTTGCTTCCCAGCACATGCTGTCAGTTTGGCTCGAATAAATTCCTGTAAAAACTCTCTACAGGTTTGGATGTTCTTACTTGGACAAGAAAATGAGGAAATGATTCATAGGGTGTCAGAGGGATAGCAGAGAGAAAAAATGTTCCAGAAAGGGGGAACAAGAGCAAAGACCCTAAGATAACACTCATTTGGAACACACACAGGAATAGCAAGGAGGTTCTAGGGTAGGACTAGGGTGAAATAATTGGAAGAATGATTCACAGAAAATGGAGATGGAAAGACAGTAGGAGGCCAGGCAGAGCAATGTCTCCTGAACCACGGCAAGGCCTGGATTTTACACTGAGAAATGAGATGTTGGGGACCCACTGATAAAGTTACACAGCAAGTTGGTATGGAACTGAAACACCATCCTTTCACCTGTATTCCAGTGTCCTTTACTTTAGACCCCATGATTGTAAATGGCAAGTTTTATTCTCTACCACAAAGCCACTGAGAGTAGGAGAGAGGTAAGGTTAGGTGACTGAACCTTGGGTTTTCATATTTTAAATTATTTGTATTTTTTTAAAAATAATTGGCATTCATGGAACACAACTTAAAAGTGACCAAAGGTTTTCCGGTGCAGAGTTAACAGTCCCTCCCGTCTCTGATCCCAGCCACCTGCCTCTCTTCCATGGCCTTAAATGAGTTGGGTTTTAATGACATTCATTCACCAATATTTATTGAGAGCCTATTCTGCCAGAGGTAGTACTCTACTGGGTGCTGGGGACCTAACAGACTAAGAGGTAATCTCTGCCTTCTCAGAAACTATTGTCTAAAAGGCACAAGAAAGGTCTTAAGGTTTGATTGACAAATATAAGGCAAAATTAGGTCTCACTGAAATGAGAAAGCTCTAAGTTACAAAACAGTCACACTCCAATGTATCTAAGAGCTGTAAAGGGCATTAAAGACAACATTAACATGTTTTGGGCCATACAAACATGTATTTTGAAGAGATTTTCTATTTTGAATATGAAAACTCCCTAAAATAGTTTGATGTTCTTTTCTAGTCTAGCCCTGTTCAATCAAAAATAATAAATAAAATTTCTTAGATCACTTTAGGAAATCTATGTTTAAAAAAACTAATGAATAAGTCATGGGGACGTGGTGTACAGCATGTTGACTATAGTTAAATACTGTACTGCATATTTGTATGTAGCTAGCAGAGTGAATCTTGAATGTTCTCATCACAAGAAAAAAATTGTAACTATTATGGTGATAGATGTTAACTGGACTATTGTGGTGGTCATTTTGCAATATGTACAAATATCAAATCATTACATTGACATTAATGTATGTCTGTTATACCTCAATGAAAAAAGAATAATTTTTTAAAAGAAAAAAACTAAATTCGGTTTCAGGTGTGCCTTTGAATTTTGTATGAAGGGAATGTATATGTATTCAAAAAATACATATACTGTATTGTTCTTAAATTAGGGTACAGATTAAATGTTCAACTCAAAGTAAGTGGGGTAGAGTACACCTCTGTCTTCAGGAGGAAGAAAAGCGGCCATACAGTGGAGGTAAAGGGTAGAAGGCAGGAGTCCCTGCATTCAATACCAGATCCCCCTTGACTCGTGTGGAATTTTAAACCAGTGATTTCTCCACCCAACTTCATGAACTTGTCTATCAAATGAGGATGACTTCATCTTCTGTACCTCACCATTAGACTGTGAAATGAAAGAAGCCCTTGCTTTTCTTCTCTGAACTCCGACTCAACCCTGAAGCACTAATTCAAACATCACCTCCTCCAGGAAGCCTTCCTAGTCTTTCCTGACCAGGAGGTGTTAGTGGTTCCATCCTCAGGGTTTCAAGAGAACCAGCTCTAGCATTGTCCCAGTTTCTTTGCATTGTCCTACTGCTTTCGGTTTCTCCCCGAACCAAGTAACTGTCTTAAATAGTCTTTGAAGCTTCCAAGGAGCTACCAGTTTACAATTAGGAGTTCAATTAATACCTGCGTAATAAATGATACCTGTTTTCTTGTTTGCGTTTGCAAACGCTTCTTAGGTGATTCTGCAAAGAACGTAAGACATGAAATCTTTTTCCACTAAAAAAAAAAAATCATCCTGCGATGTAATAAAATCATAAACAATACAAATAGTATGGGGTTTTATTCCTTTCAAATATCTAAATTCCGCTGGGATACCTTTTCGATACAAGAAAGTGTTCTTTAACGGGGATGGAGGGGTGCACAGAGCTCCCCAACCTCTCCACACCTTGTTTTGCTCTAGCATGTTCCTGGCTCTTTAAAATGCCCAACAGGTGTTTGCTAAAAGAATGAACAATCTTTTCAAAGCTTTAAATGATGCAAGACAAACTCAAGCCTTCACGGGCTCTTCCCAAGAGTGGATGTAAAGATTTACCTGGGACTCAGACGAGAAAAATAAGGAGCAAAAGTGCACAGCAAAAGACACTCCTGTGTAGCTACATATGGATTAGTGTGGCTTTTTCAAAAATTTCCTCCAGAAAAATAACAAATTGCTAACTGTGCTTTCTAAGCGGCCCAAGGAGACTGCCACAGGTTTTAGTTCTAGTGCCCCGGGCCCCTCCCCGAGCGCGAGCCGAAGCAGGCTCCACGTCAGTCTCCAACCTTATCTGCCTGGAGCTCAGAGAGAGCTCGAGGGCAGCCTCGATTCCGGCGTCAGGACAGTTTAGTCTGCGGAAAGGAAGCGGCTAGGATCCAAACTGCCAGCTCTGTGGTGTGGCCGCGTTCGCCGACCCGGATCTTTGGAGGCCTAGGACCTAACGACGCCGGAACCCGACGCCAGGGACGTGGGTGCAGCGGAGCATAATAGCTACCGTACGGCCCTACAGTGGGGCCCCGCGGAGAGGCGGAAATCAAGTGCGCTGACGCAGCTGGGGGAACTTTGCCTCGATGGCACCTTCCTGTTCGCGACTCCACCTCCCCTGGAGGGGCTCGGCTGGAGAATTCAAGATGGAGTCGCTGAGTCGAGTTGGGCAGGAGATGAGCTTAGCGGCCCTGAAGCAGCACGACCCCTACATCACCAGCATCGCAGACCTCACGGGCCAGGTTGCTCTGTACACCTTCTGCCCCAAGGCGAACCAGTGGGTGAGTGCCACCAGGCCACTGAGGTCGTCTGCCTGGCCGCCGCCTCTTAAAGGGGCCGCGCGGACCACCCAGGGTAGGGGGTGAAGCCGGAGGCCAGGGCAGCGGAGATGAGGTTGGGGACTGGAGAAGCTGGCCGGCCTCTGAGAGGGGTCGGGAGCACACAGATTGGGAAAGAGGAGCTGGAGAAGTAGGCCCAAGACATCCGGGGGAAAAGCCAACGGAGGGGAGGGTTGGAGGAGGATCAGACTTTGGGGTCGGGACCGGGGGCTTGGATGATCTGCCTTCTTTGCAGATGTGTTAGAGGATGTAACCGGTAAGGTCAGAAAGATGCCTGAAAGATTAAGGGTTAATGGATAAATTACATGTATATAATCTAAGTAAACGCCCCCCCCCCACCCCGCAACAGACAAATAAGAGCCCCCTTCGCAGAGGTCATTTGGATTTAAAGCTTGAACTCAAGTTAGTTTCAATCCTTGGAAGAGAGGAGGTGGGAATAAGTCCTGCCTTTATCGAACCACACTGTATTTCCGGAGTTTTGGAAAAGATTTCAAGGCACTTAAAAGAACTTCCATGTGAAACCTTTGAAAAAGAGACCCTGTAAATGTACATGGTTCCAGCTTTGCTGCTGGTGATGTCACCGCTGAATGCTCCCATCACACTAAATACTTTTTGACTTTTTTGCCCGGGAGTGGGTCTGAAAAAGTTACATTTAATCTATTCAGTGACTTGTTGGCCCCTCTTTGAAGCTTCTTTTCTTTGCTTTAGTAACATAATTTCCTGTTTTCTAGTAATTGAT
>VMDR010015168.1:0-22663 GCA_007922815.1 Macrotus californicus | reverse complement strand
AGGGCTTAGCTTGTGATGGTTAATGGGAAATGTGAGTTAGTAATTAGTCACAATAAAGAGCTCTTATACTGAAAATGAAAGAGTATTGCACAATTCCTTGTAAAATTAATTAAATTTAAAATTATAAAATTATTGAGTCTTCTTTGTAGAAAAAATTTTGTGCTTTTCATTGTTTTGGGGTAGGGAGCTTTAGTAATGGAAACGTTCTTAATTAAAAAGCATCAAATCTTTATTAAGCAGTCATTACTGGTCTTACGACGAGAGGTAATCAAGGGAGAATTAGCCAAGTGTGGAAAAGTTTCATAATAGGAAAAGGCATTTCAGTTACAAAGAAGATGTACGGTTGTTGCCGTTCTTTCCACTGGTTTGAGATGACCGTATTCTTGGAATTTACTTTCAAAATGAGAGGTTATTGTTTTAAATGGATATCTAAGAGTGCACAGAAGGTTTGGGAATTAAAGAAAGCACATAATGTGTGACAAAATATAGTAAACAAACAAAAAGAAACCCACACTTACGTAACAAAGAAAACCTATTTGTCTGATAATAAATTTAAATGACATTAGACAGTAGAGTTATTTGTCAGTGTTTTTTCACTTCCTGGTGTTGATTGCAAGCTACAAATCAGTCTTTTAAATAATGGATTTCCAAAATGATCATTTACATGTGTATGATACACATGTGTATTTAAAAATTAGATATAAGAGAAATATAGTCTGATATATGTGAAAAATAAGGTAACACGAAGCTTTTGCATTCACATACTGTATGTTTAACAACTTGAGTTTTTTGAAGACTAAATGCAAAGTTCACTTTTTTTTTTTAAGATTTTATTTATTTTTTGACAGGGGAAAGGAGGGAGAAATAGAGGGAGAGAAACATGAAAGTGTGGTTGCCTCTCACATGTTCCACATTGGGGAACCTGGCCCAAAACCCAGGCATGTGCCCTGACTGGGAGTCGAGCCTATGACCCTTTGGTTCACAGACCCTTTGGTGCTCAGTCCACTGAGCCTCACCAGCCGGAGCACAAAGTTCACTTTCATTATCTTCATATGCAAAAAGTGAAACATGTGATGAATCACTTGCAAGAATAAGGAAATTAAACAATGATTAGATATATAGGTACTAGTGATTACTAGAGTTTCTGGATTGTATAAAGACACAATGTTACTATTTTTTTGTTTTAAAGTTTAGTGTCTACATAGCCAAGGGATCAAATATCCAAAATGGGTAATTATTGGCATTGTGCTTCAGACTTTAGATCTTAACAAATAAAAATGGAAAACATTTGGATACGATTAAAGAACAAAGAAACAGGGGGACAGAAAGCAACCAATTCAGAAAATATGGAACAGTTGGTTCACCCTAATTATAGCCATCTTTATTTTTCTTTTTTTCTTCTGTATGTATCAATTAGAAGCTCAGTAGAAAATTAACCCTTGGCCTAATTATAGAAATAAATTTGGTACAGATTTTCTAAAGTGACTTTATTCTTTTCCTTAAACTCAAATTTCAAACGTCAGTTGCAGTTTATGTTGGTCACAATTCTTTCCTTTAATATAGTACAGCAGTTTACTTTTCATTTCCTAAGACTTGAATTTCTTATATCTTCCATCATCTAAATGAGGATGTGTTGACATAAATGAGAAGATGAAAGATTCAGCTAATTGAAGAAGTTTTACATTTGAGTAGTCCGAGTTGGACGGATGTGTGGCTGAGTCCAAGCAAATGACGGAGCATTATGCATGATGATAATGATTTTGCAGATTGCTCATTGCTGCCAGTCAAGCACAAAATACGGCTCGAGTTCTGACCCTTCTTTTCCCTAAATCTTCTCATAGCTATAAAGGTTATGGAAATTGGGATGTATTTGGTTTTCCAGTCGAGATTATTTTATTGAGATGTCCTTTGTCCTTGATTGCTGCTTTTCAGCCTTTCTTTTTTCCACTTGTTATAACTAGTATATTCATTTATTCTCTATTCATACTATATAAGAAGTTACACAGGCTTTTTTGATAAATGTTTTAGAAAGAGTAAAACACATTGACTTTATTGACATGTATATTGTATGATTTGTTTGGTACCTAACATGTTGTCTTTTTGTTTCTGTGTTTTTTTGCCTGTTATTTGAGAATCATTAAACATAGGTACAAGAGTAACAATGAAGAAAAAGAACCAAAATTTTCAATGTCAAAGTCATGTTGAAACATTGTAGGGTTTTACATGCAGTCCAGGTTTGATGTCTTTCTCTGTTAATTTTCCTCTATATTTACTCTTAGTCCTAAAGTAATTTTTGCAACCCCCACCCCTACCCTTCAGACACCTCAACCTGCATTTCCCTTAATTCCAAACCATTTTTTCATACTATCATAATATTTTATTTCTAAAACAGATTTGACCATGTCCTTAGTCTAATTCATTTTGGTTCCCTGTGCCTTAAAGCAGGAGCTCTCAACAATGGGAGTACATTAGACTTGCTCAAGAAGCTTCTAAAATATAGACATATCTGGAACCCATCATCAGAAACTATGGTTTTTTCGTAGTAGTGGAAAGTGTATTTGCCAAGTTTTTTTCATTATTTCAAATGCCCTTTATGTCATGTTCAAACCAAACAAACGTTCTCATCCTGTCTCATGCCATTTCCTCCGGCCGTCTTCAGTTCTCCAGCCGCGCCAAGTTTAGGTATTCTACAGATGGTTTTATTCCACACCTCTGTACTTTGTACCTGCTGTTCCTCACCTCCAAAGTATCTCCTTCTCTTTCTGCTCTCCCCTTCTATTCTGAGTCTTGAATCTGTCAAACAGCTGCTTATCTTCCTCGATTCTCCTGTAATGATGAATCTTTCCTTACATGTCGAAATAGCTACTCTGTATTTTGCATTTATATTTCATTACTTTTTTGCTGTCTATCTCTCCCATTAAATTCATGTAATTTTGTTCATGTTTATATAAAATTGGATTAATAATAAGTGAAAGGCTTGTTAGGAATTTAAATATATAACTTTTTTATGAATGTTATTTTTAAGTCATAATGAGACGTTCGTGATCAACCACCAGCACCTAGGTGGATACTGTACATAACTTTATTTTTATAATTTATCATACCTTTAAAACATTTATTTTTCTTCTTTTTACTCCCTTGTGTCCACAGGCGAAACCTCACAAAACTGTCCCTTATCTTCAGTCACATGCTGGCAGAAATCAAAGCAATCTTTCCCAACGGGCAATTTCAGGGAGATAACTTTCGTATTACGAAAGCAGATGCTGCTGAATTCTGGAGGAAGTTTTTTGGAGACAAGTAAGTAAAAAATCATTTTATAGTTCGGATCCATGTTTGCAGAATGACCTCGTCTTGTTTCCACTTTCATATGGTACAGATTTTACTTAGTTTGAGAATGTACCTGAGTATTTTTGGTAAGTGCTTTGATTGCTAATTTTTTCTGGTTAGCTACCAACAGTATACCTTACTGACTGAATAGTTTTATGTGATTACAGAGTAAATATCAGTTACACAGCATTTATTTATTTAATGATTATTCATTGAGTTAATTTGTTCTGAGAAGCAGGGTTTTGTAAGATACAGTTTCTATTACTTGAGATGCTCATAACTTTTTATAATACAGTAAACACACAAGACATGTACAAAATAAGAATCAAAAAGAGAGAGGCACTTTAAAGGTGGTGTAAATAAATGCTCAGAGGGGAACAGTTGCTTCATGATCTCAGGGATCAGGGACTGCTTTCTGAAGATGTGGTGCATAAGCTTGGCTAAGGTCTGGAAGCAGAGTGGATGGAGGCCTGAGACTCTGGGTTCAGGCTTTGTTTGTGTCATTGCCCAGCAGGCACTGTGTGAGCAAGATGCAGAAACGAGGATAATATTAACACAGAGTTGCATTATATCATGGAACAGCTGGGTAAAGGTTTCTTTTTAGGTACTTTCTACCCAGGCTCAAATGAGCTTGGTAAATAATAGAAGGTGAAAGTTTGAAGCCAGCGTAACTTAAAACTTATAAAACTTTAAAAATTTTGTTGGGAATCCCTCAGTAAGATGATTAAGAACTGAGAATCAGGAGGCTCATGGTTTTTTCAGTAACGTTTTGAGGGTCTCTTTGATGAGGGTACACATTAGAATGTCCTAAATGTAGGAAGGACTCCAGCTGAGTATTAAGGAGGAAGAGAGATTGCTTACACATGGGTTATGGTTCTCATCCTGTAGTTAAAAGTCTGTGTGTGTGTGTGTCTCTCTCTCTAAATATATGTGTATTTATATGTATTTAAAATGTTGGTATACACTTCTGGTGGTCTTAGTCCTCAGATGCTGGTGAATTGCCTGTAATGTTTTTTTTTCTTTTTTCTTAAGGAGTGCTATGTTTATCTAGAGTTACCACCATGACTAGAATATGCTTACATAAAGCATTACACATTTTATTACATACATAATGTTTTGGGTTTGAAAATGTTAAAATCTTTTTTCTACTTAAAGAGTATTTCTGCATTATTTTTAGGCACGAAAGGAGGAAATGCCATTATTGCCATTAATAAGGACATTCTGTATTCCAGAAATCTAGCTATTTACAATGCTCTGGTATCCAATCACAAATGAGAAATTTAAATAAAAAAGGCTCGTCCTCATCTGAATTAGAATAACAGCCAAAAGTGTATTAACTAGAATTCTGTGACTAGTAGAAAGGAGAGAGTCATTGCTGAGTCCTGGGAGGAAAAGCTGAGGACTCTTGAAGTCGCAGTTCCTGCCTTAACACTGTGAACCTGATGCAAACAGTTGGTAACCTTTAAAATAAACTTTATCTTGAAATTTTAGGAAAATCTATAGGACAAATTGTTAGTGGTATTTCTTTTTGAAAACTGAAAACTTTAGTGAGTCATGAAATTGTTTGCTTTTCAAAAGGTCAATAAAAAATGGAGAGATTGCTCACACTTTTTTCAAGAGAGGAGTTTGTTTTTCTGGCACCTTAAGCCACAGAGAATTATGCACTTGAGACATTTTACTTCCCTTTATTTATAGCCATAGACATCAAGGAGCTGAAATTTCTGTTCAACTGCTACATGAGTGAAATCACTACTAAATCAAACAGGATTCTTGAAATACCGATGAAATACTCTCTCTGCCTCCCAAAGCCTTGTACTTATGTCTGCTGTCTTCACTTACTTGAAAAAGCTACTTAATTTTTCTTTAACATTTTTACTTTTGGGATGAGAGCCAAATTTAAAGCTCCTTCTAGAACTCGGACATATTTCTGTAGTTATCAAAATTAATGATTCTTTTAAGAGATCATTGGAGGAACCATCTTTATATTCTCTCTGGATTTTCAGCTTATTGTTCCACAGTATTTCATTGAACGAGTGAGGAAATGTATGAACGATAGAGTCTGTCAGAAGGTTGAACTCTTTTATCTTCTTTATGCTCCAATACTGGTTTGTATTTTCATATAACTTAGTTCTTATATGGAAGCATTCCTGTCATTTACCTAACTACTCATTGAGGTCATGTGAGAGTGTTTTTGTTTTGTTTTTTTAAGATTTTATTTATTGATTTTTAAACAGGCAAAGGGAGGGAGAAATAGAGGGGGGGAAACATCAATGTGCGGTTGCCTCTTGCATACCCCCTACTGAGGAGCTGCCCTGCAACTCAGCCATGTGCTCTGACTGGGAATCGAACCAGTGACCCTTTGGTTCACAGGCGGACACTCAGCCACTGAGCCACACCAGCCAGGGAGAGTGCTTTTATTTGACCTAACCAATGCCTTTGAACATAAAGCAGTATTTTTTGCTAAAAACAGGACCATTGAGATGTTAGTTCTAATAACAGCCAAACAGATTATAACTTTTATACAGCAACTTTTAGCTTAAGAAGTATTGTGGCCCTTTTTCCCCAAAAGGAACTCTCAGTAAAAACAAAATATTAAGATTGAATTAAAATTGGGAAAAAGCTATTTTTCAAAGGACACTATAAAACATCTAAAGGCAGCTTTACCATTCAGACCTTATAAACACGAGCAGAAGGCATGGGTCTCTAGGTGTCATATGCCTAATGCTTAGTTTCTCTGCTTCTCAGTCTTCCTGAAGTCAGGCAGGGCCCCGGCTCAAGCTCAGCTGTGAAGGGAGGGCCTGCTTGGACTCCCGAGGGAGTCCCAAGGGGAAGGCCTGCTCGCAGTCCCGAGGGGATCAGTAACACATCTGTGTCAGGCTCAACTGGTTGGGAAGTTCTGTGTTTGTTAGATTTTTATGCAAATTCACTGTTTTAATAGTTGAGTCCTGCTTTTGCTTTCTTAGTCTGTTGACTAGGAGATAGTAAAAATATGTAAGAAAAGAGAAGTGACATTATTACATAAATATGTCTAAGTAAATTCTGAAAATGAGGCCAATACCAAACTGAATACTGGCACCATGGGTTAGTAATTTGTAATCTGGAGACAGTAAGCATGAGGCTCAAAAATGTGTTACTTGCTGTTAAAGACATATTAATGTATCAGACTCTGGTTGATAGTTATTTTTCTAAGCAAGTCAGGCAGCAGTTATGGGGCCACTTGTGCTTAAGTACTTCTTGACATTGAGGAGATTTAGATATGCATTTCCAACCAAATTGTAATTCAGTGAGAACCTTGGGTTCTAACTCCTGAATCTTCTTGTGTGTCCTCTTTCCTTCATCTTTGCTTCAAGTTCTGTTCTTGACTTTCAGATTCAAATTCAGATTCTTTCTTGAGCTTCTGATCTGATCCCTACCTTCAGTAACAACCTCCCCAGTTGTTTTTCTTAGTGAGACCTGTGACCTCTCTAAAAATAGAACTAAGCATTCTTTTTTTTTTTTTTTTCTGAAGGGCTTCTGTGAATCCTTATTTATTCTGGGTTAGTCTAAAATCCCATCAACATGACAGGCTTTAGGAACTATTTTTTCCAGCTTCATCTTTTTGTACTCAGCTCATCTTCAAAGGAACAAACTGCTCAGCATACTATACTTATTTCCTAATATGCTTCCCCCAACCCCCTCACCTGAATCCTCTTGTGTGGGAAGCCTGGTTTTCATTCCCTGCCTGGTGTCACCACTTTGGAAGCTTTCTTGACTACCCTAATCTAAGACAGACACCCTGCTCTCTGCTTCCCAGATACCCGTGCTCACATCTGTCATACTAGATTGCAGTGAACTGCTGACATGTTCACATTGCCCAATAGACTAGGAGGGTTCCTTGAAGGCAGGGACCATGCCTTCCTGATGCTTATTTCTCAGAGCCTGGCACGTTTCCTGGTATGTGTGGGCACTAATAAATGGTAGCAGACTATATCAATAACCAAATGGGTGGGTGGGTGACTCTATTTCTGCTCAAAATTTTCAATGAGTTTATTATCTATAAATTTATTAATTTATTTTATTATCAGTTGCTATAGTTCTGTACCCTGGAATGCCATTTTCCCTCTTCTTTCTTTTTTATTATTCCAGAATTTTGATGCCCTTCTACAAATCTAGTTCAGAAATCCCCGTTTCTTGCTTGTTCTCAATGACGTAGACCCTCTTACACATTCAACTTCATTTACCCCATGCTTTGAGTTCTTGTTGTGTTTCACACACTTCAATATTATTAAATGTTTCTTTACTAATAGATCTTTTCACTTGACTATGAAGGTCCTTTTTGATTTTTTATCCAAAAATTAGTAAAAATAGATATATTTATTAGAGTTACATATTGAACTCTGTGTTCATGGCTTTCATACAAGCTAACCCCATTTTCAATGTAACGTTTAATCATTCCTTAAATGGTGATTGAATGAGTCCTTTGGAACTGTATACACAGCACCCAACTGCTGGTTGAGTTCATGGTGTATTCCGGCATTTAAGCTCTGTCCTCCTTTACTCACTCCTGTCCTCCAGTGAAGTACATTATTTGGTTCTTTCCTGTCTATGTTTTTGTTTATATTGCTCCTTCCACTTAAAGGTTTTTATAGTCTCTGGCGTCAGAGTTATTACTAATCTTTAAAGAATTATTTTTATTTAAATTATTTTTATTTTTCAATCACTATTACTCATCTCTCAGTTCATCGCACTGTAGATTCTCTCCCTGTTGTGATCACTAGATCTCTTCTTAAACTTTTCTAAGCTCTTGCTTAGCTCCTGACATTACTTATTTTCATTGTTTCATTAAGATTATTTGTGTAGTAATCTTACTTCCCATAGACTATAAGCTCCATGAAATCAGGCTTATTTATTCATCTTTGCATTTCCCAAAGTAGCTCAACACAATGTCTCATATTTCGACTTTGGGAAAGTGTTATTCATTTTATTCAAATGAGGTGAGGCGTGGAGGAGCCTGAGTGAGCACGTGCACGTGTGAGTTAGAAACAGACCTTGTTTGCTTGACTGACTGGGCGGCCACAGGCCTGGAGGCCATCTGTGTTTAGGTTCTGACTGCAGCATTTACCAGCTTTGTGACTTTGGGCAAGCCACTTGGATTCTCCATGCATCAGTTTATTCACTAATAAAATTTGGGTGATAATAACAATAGTAGCTACCACCTCGGGTTGCTGTGAAGGTTAAAAGAGCGGAAGTCTACCCACAGTGCACAGACAGCAGTATGTGGGACAAGCCAGTACTTCATATTGTGGAATAGTGAACCAATTTAAACCTTCTGATCTTGCTCAGAGTGAGTGTATTTATTAACATTAATTCTACAAATAATGTATTTAATATTCAACTTTGTTAATGGAGATTCTATAGTCCCTAGAAGTCTAGAAGCAAAAGCTAAAATATAGGTAAAAGTTTTCTAAAATTGTATTTAGCCCTATATAAAAGTGGGGTAGAACCTAAGAAACTGTCCTGCTCACCATGGAAAAAGAATCATCTATTTAAAGCTCAGTTCATTACCTCTACCTTTGATTTCCTGGGGAAGTGGTACGGACCTCCTTTGGTTTCCTGTATTTTCCTTTCACTTTTAATAAGAGACAAGGACAGTGGCTACTGCACCTTTCCAGTGAGCGAGATACTTGTTTTTCTAGCATGTTAACTAGATGAGTTTTCCCTCTACTTAAAGAAGAGACAGAGTAGTCATACTTTAATTAAAGGAAGGGTTGCCCAACCGAAATTAAGGATTTTTACAAGGAAACTGCTTCAGGAGCTCTAGAGAGAAAGAAAAACACTAAACAGGACTTGAGGAAAGCATTTCAACATTTCTGTTTAGTCAAATATTATTGCCTGTTTTTTAAAATCAAATTATCTTTATATTAATAAGGAAAATAAAGTTACAAGTTGTTGTAACAAGATCCTAGATATAGAAATATGCAAATAAGATGCCAAATTATAATTTTGTCTTTTAAGCAGTATGTATACAATTTGATGAAGACAGTATATTAAAAATGATAAATACTTAAAATCAGTTTTGTCCCTTTAGAAAAGTGCTTAAAGAATGTCACTGATAGTAACTTACTCACTCACTGGAGTGGGCAGAGGAGCGCTCAGGTTCCATGCAGGAGCTGGTAGTGTGTATGGGTAATGCACGTGTGAATGAAGAGTGTAGCAGTCTGCACAGGGCAAATGCAGTCATTGGGGCTGAATTGTTACAGCATCTGCTATAGAGAAAGGTACAAAGTAACTGCTGGGTTACATAACTGCCATTCATTTCTTGCACCCTCTTTTTCCCTTCTCTCCCCTGAGAACCCCTCAATGAGCGACATTTACCCCAGTAAGTCACCATGACTTAAGTTCTGGTTCTCATTCTTAAAACCTGATTTTATTAGAACCAAGAGCATGTGTAGAGAATGGACACAATTTAGCTAAGATCTGTAACCAGAGTGATGGTTTTTAAAATTTACAATGGTTAATGCTACTCTCAGGCAGATGAGGGTACTTTTGTCATTGTAGATAAATTACGCGTGGAGCCGTGTCATATCCAGAACATTCCTTGGTGAACATGGAATCCATTATAGGTCTTTTCTGCTTCAAGGACTAAAATAATTGAAATTGTTATTCTCTTTTTTGGACTGTGCTCTGAAAGATTTGTCCATTTCTGTCCCTTTGGATTTTCTTTATCCATATGCATAGTTGCATTTTTGAAACTCTGTTCTTTGAAGTCCTGAGAAAAATGGGGACCCGTTAATGGGTTTTAAGTAGGAAGGTGGTCACACTTGCATTTTCAGTGGGTCACCCTTGCTGAAGTACGGATAATGAGTCTGAGCAGTGGATTCCAAACCCATTCAGTTACATCCCTTATCGCTGAGTACCTTTTGTGCATATCAATATCTGTCTGTCTGTTATTAAATAATAAAAAAATTCACAGCCGAAAGCTTTTTTAAGAAGAAAGGGTTTATTAAAGCCACAAAAAAAAGGACCAGGTTTTGGGGTATGGAGCCTAAACCACCAGCAGCATGGCTACGCAGAAAAGACAAACATGTCTTTTGTCTTGGAGTTGACGGGCACTTTTATACATTATGTTTTGGGGAAGAAAGGTGTAAGTTGTTTTGAAAAAATTTATATTGGTTACAGATACGGAGAATGGGGAAAGTTGAAGTGGGGGCACTTTTATGATAGGTGTATAGTCTATAAGAAATAATTACTACTTTTGATTGGCCATAGCCTACTGTCCTACAAGTTCATGCGTGTGCAGGGTGCTGTGGCATTTGGTGGTCATTACAGAAGTTGGTTCAGAGTTCCAACCTATATTCAGGAATGTGAGCAGTCTTTAGTGAGTTCCACAGCTAGTAACTGCTCAGTTAATATTGTGTCTCTCTCTCACTTTCCTGCCTGATGTAATTTAATGTAGGATATATCAGAATCCTACATTATTTGTGTGTGTCACTGTATGTCACTGTATATTTGTCTTGCCACTATATGTCATCTGCATATATATATTTGTGTGTATGTATATATGTGTGTATATATATGTACACGAATTTCAGAATTCTCATCCGGAAGAGGATCATCTTGTATGCTCCTGGGATCTGACTGTGACTCTCCCCTCCACATGCACGCTGCAGAAACTGATAAATTACAAGAAAAATAGGAGAGAGATAGGTAGGGCGCTGTTGTAGAAAACTAGGTGGAGATTATAGTAACGTACTTACGATAATCCATACATAAAATAAAATATAATTAATATCCAAAATGGTGTCTCTTTATAAATAGAGGAAGTATACAAACTTAAGAATGATATGAAGGTACAGTTAACCATACTTGATTTTTAAAGTATATGAGGTTAAAGAAAGTTAAATATGCCTCAATTTCTGATTTGAACTACTGGGTACCAGTCACTGAGACGGGAAAAACAAGAAGAGATTTGGCACCAGATAAGTTTAGTCTGGCCTGGGGTTGCTCTGTGCACCCAGACAAATCCACGTGGTGCTGTCTGTTAGTAGGTTGGGTACAGGCTGTGGGAAGAGTATAGGGATAGAGATTATAGGACAGACGGTACATTTATGAGAGTTTGCAGACCGACTATCTGTGGAATGTTTTCCTTGGCCTCATGCAATATTGAAATTAAAAAAGACACAGTGGATAACTTTTACGAATTATTGATTTTACAGAAAAATACTGCATTGAATTCAATTGAAAATTGGGAGTGATGGCAACACTACATCTGAATTCTGACAGGGCAACGATTGGCTAGACCTGGGTGCCAGCTACCCAATTTCCATGTGCTCTCCTCCAATTTATTGCAGTCCTTACCTGGACCTCTTGACTCGTTTACATTTCTTGACTAGTCCCCAGATGTTTGACTTTTGTGATCTCAAAGCTATTGAAGTCAATTGACATAGACCGTGGACACTGTGCAGAGACAATGAAGAGGACAGATCCATGAAGAACTCCAGTGAGTGCCCAGAGGAAGTTTAAGGAACTGGAGGAGTCACCAGAAAAGTAGTGAGAAAACCTGAGAAGTGCAGTATTATAGATGCTAAAAGATGATAGGATTTAAAGGAAGAAGGAGATGAACCAGATACTATTACTTAAAGATCAACTAGATAAGGCTTAAAATTTTTCATTATATATAGTAACAACAAGGCATTTATAATCTATTTTATTTTTTTAATATACTGCAAGTCTCTTTGTAACCAAAGCTTTAAATAGGTTCCACATATTTCACTGAGTAGATGTGTTGGTGTGCATTCAGTAGGTGTGTGGGGGTTTTGGTGTGCACTGGATAGGTGTGTTGGACTTTGGATTGTACTGAATAGGTAGCTTAAATGGCTTTGTCTTCCACCAAGACCATTGGTGAATCACAGCCAGCCACCCTAGAAGGTAGAGTCTAATGGTATCTTTTTTTTTTAATTTGAAGTTTCTAAGCTCCCTAACAATAGGGTAAAATTGTCACCTGTCCTCCAAAGTCTAATCTGTTCTCGTATCTAGACTTTGGTTACTTATTTCTAGACTCTAGTTACTTAAATTGGTTCACTTTTTAAAAATTACTTTGCTCTGCCAGATGAGGAAAGTACATTCATTGCATTGGCTAAGACCATTGTTTCCTCAACAATTCTGAATATAAAGCCAATCACTCAAACCTCTAGAAACTGTATTTCTAAATTAGGGGTGTCAAACTCATTTTCACTGGGGGCCACATCAGCGTCGAAGTTGCCTTCAAAGGGCTGAATGTAATTTTAGGACTGTTTAAATGCAACTGCTCCTTAACAGTTAAGTGAGAGCTGGGCGCTGCTGCCGGGTAAAACAAGGTGGGGGGCTGGATTCGGCCCGTGGGCCTTGTGTTTGCCAGCTGTGCTTTCTTGGGCAGGGACCTATTTTTTAAACAAACTTCAAGACTCTTCATCTCTTAGTTCTAGCAGCTGATCAGTTGCATTTAATCCATTAAAACAAAAAATTTAAGCCATACACACACACACACACACACACACACACACACACACACACACACACACACACATCTCCTCATTCTTAAAAGTTCTTATACTATATTCTGGGAATTATTTTCTTATTAAGTATTTAATAGTGTGCCCCTGATTTAAAAAGCTCCTGATTCTTAATCCGTCTTGAACATTGATTCCCTTTTCTGCTAGATGTTTCCATATTGGAGGCATAGAGACACTTTCTCTCCTAGACCAAAAACCATCTTTGCTTACAGCCTTGTAAGAAAGAGGCAGTCATTTTCTGCAGATCCAATGACAGGCACATGTACTGACCATTGTAAAATATCTGGGCTCTCTATGCTTTAGGTCCCTCTCCAGTTACAAAACTCACTCTGTGTGCAGATGTCACCTGGCTCTCAGGGCACAAGTCCAGGAAAACGCTGATATTGGGACCACGGTTCTTCCTGAAAACGTCCCCAACCTTGTCTTTGTCAGCATTCCTGAAGCTGTGATAGGCTAACTTGTTAACTTGTGAATGGGGTAGAATCTCAGTCTCTACAGCTCTTGAGAACCATGTTCTGTTGGTAGAGAAATTATGCTTAATAGCAGAGTAAATAAAGCTTTTTAAAATTAACACGTAGGAATATATTTTTTCATTAATAGACTTTCTATTCTTCCTTATTCTGAATGTTGACTATCAGCAGGAAATGACAATAACTGTTTTCCCACTGTAGCTTTGTTTTTGCTGTCTTATGCTGCCATCATTAGTAGTTTCTCAATAAAAGGAGTTTTAGGAGATCTACTTATGCACAATACAAAGTATGTATGCACTTTCTTCTGAAGGTTTTAGAAGTGTTACGGAAAGTTGTGTATTTTGTTTGCCTCAGTTTAAGTTATATATACCTATCAGACTTTGCCCATTACTTTTTACCTTTTATTGCCCTATGTAGAGAGAATTGTGAGGATTTATTATTATTATTGACATTTTTATTTGTTGATAAAAGAGACTGGGCTCTTAATGCTAAAGGGAAGATCATTTTAAAGCCTTACTTAAGCCCTTCTGTGGCAGGACTTGCTAATTTTAGGGTATATACTTCCCTAACTGTGTTTAATCTGACCTAAGCAGATCAAAGGCATCTTGCTGTCATCTGTGCGATACTGCATCTCGTGTGTATTGTGAAACCCACCAAGTATCATGGGACTTTCAGAGAAAATACACTGAAAAACAGTTGTACATCAGAAAGAAAATAACAATATCCATTGTTTTAAGAATAAAATCTGTTGTGGTATGGTCATGCCTATTAAGTGGGAAAATTAAAAATGAAATTTTGACTTGTTTTTTGGATTGTATTTGCAGTTTCTCTTCCCATCCCTTTCTATCAATACACTTTATATTTCAAAGCCAGGGAATAAATGAAATTACATGCAAAGTAATTTCATAGCTACAGTAAATTTACTATTTATTACATCCAAAAGTTAGGTTGTAAGCCTAGAAGTTAAAAAGTATCAAGTCTGTCACATGAGGTTATTGAGAAAATCAGTAAGAATGTTAAGGAAGCAATTTTCCTTATTTTTGCAATCTTCTCAAAATGTTTGACAACAATATAGGCAAAATGCTATGAACTTTTTTACAAAGAAAAAAACCTAGCACAAATACCCAGCATCTGTGCCTTTCTGTATGTCAGGCATTTCCACTGAGGAGGAAGGGTAGTTAGAATAGGTGACCGTGGCTGTCATCCTGTCTATGGCGAGTAGGTTGTGAGGACTGTCTGACCAGAGGGATTTGATGTCCTCTGTCTGTGGGTAACTGGGAGACAGTTGTTTTTCTTTTAGTGATGGAAGAACAAGAGCAGTAATAGCCCATTAAAAGTCTATTTTTATGTCCTTTAACAGAGAGTTGTTACAAAAAAAGATTGGATTTAAGGAAATACTAAATGTAAACTATCAACAGACTTAGGAATCACAGAACTAATGTTTTTGCTTCCACAATAGTTTCCTTCACTTTAAGGGTACTGACACTGAGCCATAGTAGCTTTGTTGATCAAGGTGAATTTTCTGACCACATTCAGATGAAATTGAACATAGAAATGGGTTAATAGAGAGAGAACATGTTTTCATTTTGTTTGAAGTCATGATGACATTGTATGTCCCTGAGCTTGAGTGGGTTTTCGGCAGCGACCACCAGCATAGCAACAACACCAATGAGCAAAAGCACATGCTGATTTGATTTCCTTATATCGTGACAGGTACTTTGTCCTTTCCTGCATTTCCTTCTCTCTGTCTAATCTTAGGTATTTTTAAGTTTAATATAATACAGAAAAGTACACAAATCATAAATGTAGGGTGAGGGGTTTTCACAAAGTGAACACACTAATATAAATGCCACCCATATAAGGTAATAATGTATTACCTGCAGTTCAGACCTTCAGTTCTTGCCGTGCAGTCACCACCTGCCCACGGTCTCCTACCTTCTGTCGTCACAGAATCATGGGGTTAAAATCATGTAGTTACACTCTTTCAGAAACATCTGGCTGCTTTCACTCTTGAGTATGTCTGGAACTCACCTATGTTCTTCTTGCACAGAGCAGCGCTTTGTTCATTCTCCGTGCCGCATTGTGTGGCTCTCCCCCCATTTCACCTGTTTGGGGGATTGTCATTAGTGCTGCTATGGCTGTTTATGTCTGAGCATCCAACATGTGCATCTATTTCTGTTGGGTGTATATCTAGGAGTATATTGCTTTCTCCTCGTACATGCATAGCTTTTGCTTTTGTAGCTTTTTTAGTAGACCACCAGTTTTCTAGAGTGGTTGACCAATCTAATCACCTGTGCCTCAAAATTTCTGTTATTCCATAGCCTCACCAACACTTCATGATGTCATTCATCTCTCTCCACCCCACCCCACCCCACCCCCCGCCGCCAATAGGCCATCTGGTGGGACAGAGTGGAATCTTACTGTGATTTAATTTATACTTCCCTGGTGACCAGTGAAGCTGAACACACCTTTGTATGTTTGTTGAACATTTTGATTTTGTGTTTTGTGTATATATAGAAATTACTTGTCCAGTGTCTGAGTAATCATTATTGAGGTACTTTTATATATTGTAGATAGGAGTCTTTTGTTGATCTTATGTATGTCAATAGCTTCTCTCCACATGGAGCTTTCTTTTTCATTTTGTTCATCATCTCTTTTCATGAATATAGGTTTTTAATTTATCTTTTCCTTTATTTTTTTAGCATTTTGGGTCCTGTTTAAACTGTTTGTCTGCTCCAAAGTAATGCAGATGTTATTTATGTTCTCCGTGTTTCTTCTAAAAAACTTTATTGTTTTATCTGTCACAATTAGGTCTAAGATTCATCTGAATTGATTTTTCTGTGGCATTATATAAGGGTCATGACTCACTTTCTTTCACACGTATATCCATTCGACCCACAAACATTTATTGAAAACGATATCCGTTACTCAACGGCTGTTTTCCTATAATTGACGTTTATATCCAGTGTCCAGATATGGTTGCATTTGTTTAAAATTTCTTTTTTTTTCCATCTATATTTCTGCCTTGTGCAGTACCACACCGTTTTTATTTATTTTTACTATTTAATGGGATTTATTGGGGTGACATTGTTTAGTCAAATTGTAGGTTTCAGGTGTACAATTCTGTAACACATCATCTGCGTATTTTGTGTGCTCACCACTCAAGACAAGTCTCCCTCGATCACCATTTATTGGCCCTCTACCCTTATCTGTCTCTCCACCCTCCGCCGTGGGGGGATTTTTAGATGCTATTGTGAAAGCAAGTATTTTAAGCCTTATTTTCTAATTATGTTTTACTTATGTATAGAAATACAACTGATATTTATATATTGTTCTTGTATTCAGCAAGCATATTGAAGTATCTTATTCTTAAAGTTTAATCTGAAAATTCTTTTGTATTTCCTATATAAAAAACCGTATCATAGATAAATACTTTCTTATTTTTTAATCTATTCTGCCTGCAGTTCCATAATATAGTTTAAAATGGTTTTAGTATATCTTTTGTTCCTGTAAGCTATCAGAGACTATTAGAATTACAGAAAAACATAAAATAATCACTTATAATCCTACTGTTGTGCAGTTATCATCAGTTAAAACCTATGTTGATGTCTATAGACGTTCTAGATAGTTTGTAGCATTGGATCATAAAGAACATACAATTTTTAAAATGCTGCTCCATTTAATAATATGCCATGGACATAATTTTCTTAGGGGAAATCCCTAGAAATAGGCTTTCTGGGTCAAACTTGCTGCCAAATTGCCGTCTGGAAATGCAGTGTAAATTCTTACTCACCCACACCAGAAGTGTACTGAAGTTGCTGTTTCCAAACACCTTGGCCTGTGTTGAGATTCACAGCTTAAATATATGATTTTTTTTTCATGCACGTTAAAAATAAAACATAGCCTTTTTTGAACTTGTGGTTTCATGAAAATGTTTTGCCTTTTGAGGGGTATCAATCTTCTAAGGCGTCTTAAATTCCTTATACTTTTGTCTTAAAACTGCAGCATTTTCAAATTAGAAGATCTAATGCCCTCCTCCCCTTTTACGGAGGAGGCCGTAAGCCTGGGAGGTTGAGTGATTTCTCAGTTGCCAACCTCCTGACACCTCGGTAGTTTTGTTTCTGTGTTTTGGTTTGACCCTGTTTTCTCTGAAATGACATTTTATTTTCAAGACTTTATAATTATTTTGTTTTTGTGATAGACCAGAACCCATTATCTAATAACAGAATTAGAAATATAGCCTTATATTTATCATTGTAGCCTTATGTTCATGTCTCTCCTGACATTCTATGAACCCACTACCCCTGTTCTTAAGCCATCAAAGATCTCTGTGTAGCAAGTGAATGGTAGCACAAATTTCTAGGCCCTTTCTCTGTGAAAGACTCTCCTGACTTCCCTGGATACAGTTTAATTTGAAAACACAAATTTTAGTTGCATGCCTCATTTGTCTTGGGCAAAGATGAATAAAATACAATTTTTGATTTCATGGGCCTCCATCCCATGGGGTACCCAGGGCATACACACCTTTTTCTATGATAACCTTAGTTCACGGCACAACGTCATTCATTTAGAAGTCTTTCCACTTGTAAGCAGTAAAAGGACAGATTAAAATATTTCTGGATTGGTGACATCTTAAAGCTTAGATGGCCCTTTTATGTTCTCTGTTCTTTTTCTTTCTCTTCCTCTTTCCTTTTCCCAGGTCTCACCCAGCACACTGATGTTTCTGTGCATTTGTAAGACAATTTGCCAACATTTTCTCTCACTGTCTTCATCTCTAGGGAGAGAGGCAGTAGAAATCAACTGTCTCATTGCTACAGTTTAATGTGAAGCTGTGAAAAGTCTTCCCTTCCACATTGTCCTTTCTCCTTCCCCCAAACTCTCCTCAGGACTGAGTATGGCAGAAACCTGAAATCCTCTTTGGTAACTCAAGATTCTAGTGTAACTGTTTTACGGCAATTTTTTTAAAGTTGTCATTGTAGTCTGTTTCTGTTTTTCACTCAGGTGCCCCCCTCCCCACCATCCCCTTCACCTTGTCCCCATGGTGGCATTTAGCTCAGCCGATCAAAGGAAGGACAGGTATCTGTTGTACAAGCTTTTGTGTATAGTAAGTTAGCCAATACTGCCCTTCTTAATTCCTTTTATTACTCTTAATTAAGGTTCCAGCAAATGCTTGTTTGAAGGTGAGGTTTATCACAAGTGAACTATGAGAAAGTCTCAGGTATACAAGTACTACAGAAATATAGCTGGCCCCTTTGTAAATTGCTGTTCCTCAGTGCTATGTTAGACTGCAATGTTAGAAATGTGTACATTTTAAAAAATAATTTGCTCTGGGAAATTATTGGATATTCAAAAGAATTAGGATCTGTATCTACCTTAAATATGGGCATGAGGATGGTTTTTTTTATGGGAATAGATATTAAAGATTTCTATTTGATCAGATATTAAAGATTTCTATTTGATCAGTTTTTATACTTTATACACAAGACAATTTTTAAAACATTTCCATATAAAAGATAAAACATGTACCATTCTTAAATCAATAGTTCTTTAATTTTTTTTTTTTTTTACTCTGACTATCATGGTTCATGTCACCTTTGAGTGTTGAATATTTGGAACTTTAATTTGGAAAAAGAAAAATGTGCTTCTTAATCGTCACTACTTCCACAGTAACTGTAATGAAGCTGGACAAAATGCATATTTACACTTCACTACAATCAGTAGTCTTCTGTTGTTATCAAAAGTTTTCCTTGTTCTTTTAAAACAGCAACATTTTGGTTACCTTAATCAGAGCCTGATGTGTTTCTTCTAAATGGCGTCTGATGTGGTGTCTCTCTTCCGTTCTCTGTGGTTTCCTGTTTTTTTCATACATAGAGAAAAGCCTTTTGATGTATTCAGCCTCCTATTTTTTCTTTTAATGGACTATTAGATCCAAACGTTCTTGTAACTGCAGCATAGTGTTGTAAGCCTGGCTCACCATTCATTTATTCATCTTGCCACAGAGCGCTCCTCTGGAATTCCTCCAGCACTTCCTTAAATATTCTGCCTCTATATTCCTTAGCATTACAATTTTATTTATACCCTGAAAATGTGTGCTCTCAAGGACAGAGATGGTATTTTGTGTTTCCATAGTGAGATTTCTCCATAGAAACATGCCTTGCCTTAGCAATTAATAGATACAATAGATCAGTGACTCCCAAATGTTGTTCCCAGACCGGCAGCATCAGCCTCTCTTGGAAACTTGTTAGAACTGTAAATTCTCAGGCCCCACCAGTCATCCTGAATCAGAATATCTTGAGTTGAGAATTAACAGTTTTGTATTAGCAATCCTTTCAGTGATTCTGATGCATGCTCAAGTTTCACAAGCAGAGCAGTGGGTGCTTATTGAATGGATATGAAAGTTGCGCGTTGACGTGATGCTTCACGGGAGGATTGGGATAAGATGGGACCAAGTTAGTCTGTTCTGCTTGAGTCTTTTTTCCGAAGAGAAACTGGTGAAGAAGAGCCTAAGATTTTAATATATGCAGTCTTACAAGAGGGTATGTATGAGAGTTATACAGAGCTCTTGTACATATAGCTGTCATATTGTGAAAACTGCAGCTTTAAAATGTTAAAAATATGAATAATGCCTTTTCCACACCTATTCAGGAGTAGGCATTTAGCACTCCAAAGGAGGAAACTTAACTAAGAAATGATCATCAGGGTTACCTGTTTTCATAGTGGGGAAGAGGTGGGTGAATGTTGGAAGCAGCTGGTCAGGTGGGGGTGGGTTGGGAACCTTTTCCCCGGATACCATTCTATGCCATTCTAAATTTTTGAACCATGTAAGTGCATTACCTAATACAATTTTTGCTACATGATATTTAATACAAATAAATTAGTGAATAAGTGTTTAAAAATAAAATTCCATGCGATAGACATTGTGTGGTTGGTAAAACAATGTTAAGATTTCCCTTTGCATTATATGAAAGGTCAGAGCACATGTGTGTTTCATGTCTGCAGAAAACACTGGGGTGGTGGCTGAAATGTCTGACTGCACCAATGCCAGGATGGTAGATGAACAAAGGATTCTATTATATGAACCCATTGTCTTGTAATTATTTTAAGGAAATAAATAGAGGGGGAAATTTAACTTGATTCTAAGTTAAATAATCTTGTATACACAAAGAGAGAGGTCAGACGTACAGGACTTGGACCTAATACCTTCTTTCACATGTATTTTTAGAAATATCTTGATAGTCAAGTGCTGTTTGAGAGAAAAATTGATTTAGATTTTTGTCATATTCTTAGCAAATGGAAAATAATCCAGTTAGCGAAACCCATTACGTGTGTTCTAAATTATGAACAATATTCTCAACTATTTGTCTTTCAGTACAAATGCAATTATATTAATGTTAGGATTGAATTTTGCTGTTTCAATGGAAGGTATGTCTTAAATGACATTTGATTCAATTACTCATTCTTTTTTTTTTTTTTTTTTCCTTGCACAGGACTATTGTGCCATGGAAAGTATTTAGACAGTGCCTTCATGAGGTCCATCAGATTAGCTCTGGCCTGGAAGCAATGGCTCTGAAATCGACGATTGATTTAACTTGTAATGATTACATTTCAGTTTTTGAATTTGATATTTTTACCAGGCTATTTCAGGTAAGTTTCCATTCACTTAATCTTCCCCTCTCGTGTGTGTGCAGCGTGCATGTGCATTTTGTGTATGCGTCTGCCCTTCGCATGCGTGCACAGGCACAAACACACAAACATGTTGGAAAGAGGCTCATTTTTGGTACTGTATAATTTTAAAGCCAGTCACTGAGGTAAGTTTTTGGCCAGTGCTGTAAGTTTAGAGAGTGGACTATCAGGTGCTGTGAGCCTAATGGTTGCATATTAGTGCTGAAAAGATTCATGCAAAGGAGCTTTGTTTTAAATTCCTTATTTGATTTTTCACTTTACTTCCCTAGTCTTTTTTTGGCCCAATAACTGATATAATGCAGCTTTTACAGTTGGGCATTTGCTGGGCTTGTATTCCAACTTCTCTCCTTTGTCTCCACATTCATTAGGTGAGAAGGTAATTAGTAAATTTGGAGGTAGGTAGCACATTTATCCTCTTCTGTATAGGAGATCACTCTGGATGCACTGTTTTACCACCCGATTTGCTCGTTCAGTCACGTGTCACAAACATCTTTCCATGTCAGAAATATTTTTCATCAATACAATTTTCAGTTTTCAGTTGCTACATAATATTCTGTCAATATAATAGGTCATTTAACAAATTTCTCTTTTAGAAAATGAACTTTTTCTGTTTTCTCCCTAATGTATATGATTTTGAGGTTGACATTCTTGTATATTGTTTTTTTTTTTAAACCAGTCCTTTATAATCGTCTTTACGTAGCTATTCAGAAAAGCAGCTGTCATATGATGAAAGCTGGATGCTATCATTTTACTCTTTTATATGTCTTACTGGACATACCCTAAACATAAAGACTTGAAATTTGACTCAAATAGTCATATAATGAAAGCATGCCTCCTAAAATCTTTATGATAAATTATATAGTAAGTGAGGAAAATAGAAACCAGGCCTGTTTATATTCTGATGCAGTTTTTTACTATTTTAGTTGTAGTAAGATTTATCCTGTTTGAAACATGCTTTCAACAAATGTTAAGAGTATAATACTGGTTTTCATGTTCGCCATGTCGTAAGTATTCTGCTTCTGAGATTTGTGGCCCTGCTTTGCACTGGCCTGTGGGGATCGGGTGACTGATTTATGTAAGAAAACAAGATTGCGTGGGATTAACTTTTAATTTATGAAAGAACCTGTTAACAGAAGGCAAATTAACTCTTGTCAACAGTAACAATAGAATATATTTTACTTTATTACAACTTTAAAGTCATAATTTTGCCTAAGCATATAGGATATTAGATAAATGACTATAAAAAGTGTCCTTTTGCTTATTTTCAGTTTACAGCAATTTCATGATTATTCCCTTGGTATGTATAGGTTCTCAGCTTATATAGTTTTAAGATAAATTTTAGAAAAGTTGTATTAACTGATACTGATCATATTGTAATGGAACTTCTCCTCTCTTCAAAGGTTTCTGATAATTTTCCAATCCCCTTATTTAACATGGTACAAAGACATTCTAAGCAGTAGGGGCTATACTTCTTCCACTTGTGAAGGGAGAGAACAAAGGTTATTTTCACAGACCTAACTCTTCATTCTAAGAGTATTGTGTTTTCTGGTGGGATCCTGGATGATTTTTAGTGTGGTTGTTAAGTACTAGAATACCTCCGTTACAAAAAGTATGAGGGCAACTTAATATTGGTTAAACACTTACCCCAACTGA
>VMDR010015167.1:0-22634 GCA_007922815.1 Macrotus californicus | reverse complement strand
GGGGGGGGGGGGGGGGGGGGGGGGGGGGGGGGGGGGGGGGGGGGGCTGGAGAAGGCCAGAAAGGAGCAAAGTCCAGAAGGGGGATGAGACCTGCCACCCGACTACAGAGAGGCCCCAAGGAGGAGGCCGAGTGTTACTGGTCTTCTGGCCAGTTCAGACAGTGTCACCTGCTGCTCCCCTGTCTGTGGGGTTCCGCTGTCCGTCCTTCCTCACCCTCCTCAAAAGCACGAAACCAGCAAGTGCCCATAAACACTAACCCTACTCACACCTCCCCCAGCACCAACAAAAAGTACAGTGGCCTCCACATTGCCTGTGAGGGGACACAAGCTGAATTCCAACAGCACTACAGCCCCTGCCCCCGTGAGCCTCTGGAAGCGGAGTCTGGAGACGAGGCTTGAGATGTTGGGTCAGAACAAAATGAGGAACGTGAGCCGGTGCACCTCGGAGGACTCTGGTTCCAGAGACGTTGAAAAGGCAAGCAAAGCCTGTCGGGATCAACTCCATCCACACTCGGGAAGGCAGCCGAAGGTTCTTGGAGACCAAGTAAGCACCAGATCGAGAGAGAAACACCTTCAAAGGGGCAGTGACTAGCAGGATTAACCACTCAAGAGCAGATGACAGTCACCCCCTCCCCTGCCGTGCAGGGGGAAGTTGTCACAACCACTGAGCCAGGAGTGGGGAGGGGGGTCCACTCAGGTGTCAGAAAACCTGGGGATGAAACGTGGTCCACGGAGACACCTGAAGGCAACAAGAGCCAGTGTGCAAAAAAGGTGTGTGCAGTTTGTGGAGAAGGCGCCATGACAGATGGGACATGTCACAGCCACTTGAAAAGTTTCTCATGGGATGATGCTCCGTGGTTGGGTAGACCTGTTGGAGTTGATATTGATCAAATCGAGACATTGAGGACCAAGAATGTTACACTGTGCGGGACAGTGCTGACCCTCAAAATTTCCAAACCTAGCACTGGGGACCATTCCCACCAGGTTGAGTGTGTTAATTGCTTTGATGTTTGGGTTCCACAGAAGTAGAAAAAAGCCTTGACCATATTTCTGCATGTGACTCTCTACTTAAATGTACAGAAAACATTCTGCTTTTACAACAAATTGTGGTGGGTGATGAAAAGTGGACACTTTACAATAACGTGGAACGGAAGAGATGGGGGGTTAGTGAATGAACCACGGCCGACCACACCAGGGGCCGGTCCTCATCGAAGGAGGGCAAGGCCGTGCGTACGGTGGGGTCGGGAGGAGCCCCGCACCGGGAGCTCCTTCTGGAAAACCACACGATGAGGTCCGGGTACTGCTCCCAGTGAGACCAACAGAAAGCAGCGCTGGACAAAAGTACCAGAATTAGTGAACAGAAAACGAAGAGTCTTCCACCAGGGTAACACAAGACCGCACGTGTCTTTGATGCCCAGGAAAACACCGTCACAGCCTGCCTGGGAAGTTCTGATTCACCCACTCTACTCAGCAGTCACTGCATCTTCAGACTGCCATTTATTTCGGTCTTTCCAAAAGTCTCTCAAAGGAGACAAATCTCCATTCCCTGGAAGGCTGCAGAAGGCGCCTGGAACAGTTCTTTGCTCCGAAAGATAAAAAGCCGTGGGAAGACGGGGTTCTGAAGTTGCCTGAGAGATGGCAGACGCAGCGGAAGAAAATGGTGAGTATGCGGTTCAATAAAGTTATTGATGAAATGAAAATGTGTCCTTTTACTTAAAAAAAATTAATCTTTTGGCTCACCCAAGAGTAAAGGCATGTGTCATTTTTGCTTGCCCTCACTGACACTGCCTGCCCCGCTCAGCGGCACCCTTGAGGACGGCGGCCACATTCCCTGGCTGCAGCCTGGTGGCTGGGTTGGGGAAGCAGCACACTGTCTCCAAGAAGGGCGTCTGTCCTCTGTTGCCCACAAGGACTGAAAAAGGGACTGCTTTTGTCTCCTCCCTGGCAGGCTACCCAGGGCGGGATCGTTCTGTGAAAACAGTGTCAGGGAGTCAAGCAGATCACAGCCTCCTGGGAGAAAGATGCCATTGGAGGTGACAAAGAGTACCCAAGGCGTGGCAGGGAGAGCTGCGGAACGGGGTTCTCTGGGAAGTCAGCTGTTTGGAAGCACCTGTCTGCCCTGAAGCTTGGAGAAAGCCAAGAGCAGGCCCGGGGCAGGATGCCCACTGAGAAGAGACCTGAGGCCACACAAAGCCTGCTGCCTCCGCTCACCTCTGTGCCCGCCTCACACAGAAGGCAAGGGCAGGTTTGCAAGAGGACTGGCCAAGTCGGAAAAGGCTGCCCGGACACAGGGTGACCCTGCAGAGCTCGGAGAGCGCCTTTACCCTCCCCCCGCCCTCGCCCGCTCCCTTTGTCTGACTCAAGGAAGTCTCTGTCAGAACTGAGTTCAGACTGGAGGGACTTGTCTTCCAGGCCACACGCGACAAGAGACAGAGTTGTGGAAGTGGAAGTCACACACAAACAGCCACAGCTCACAGCAAGAAGGCTGAGGAGGGGAGAGAATCTGAGGCCTAGAGTTATTACATTTATTCCCTGAAATATCCTTTTTAACAAAAGATGATAAAGCATGTGGCAGAAACAGGAAAGTGTGACCCATTCGCAGAAGAAAGGGACAGAGACACCCTGAGGGAGTGCAGACACCGAACCTAGGGGACAAAGACTTTGAATCAGCTTTTAAAAATCTGTTCAAAGAACTTAAGAAAGTCATAGACAAAGAACAGGAAAGCAGGAGGGCAGTGGATGAGCAAATAGTATCAAGAAACAGACAGAAATTATAAAAGGGAATTAAACAAAGTGTGGAACTGAAACATCACTGGACTGCAAAATTCATTGGAGGATTTTATTAGCGGATTTGAATGGGGAGAAGACTCAGTGAACTTGAAGCTTCTAGGTCAACTGAAATTATCCAGTCTGAGGAGCAAAAGGGGAAAAAAAAGATCAAGGGAAAATGAACAGCCCCCAAGGGGTCTGTGGGCCACCACCCAGCACACCAGCATATTCAAATGGGAACTGCAAAACGGGTGAGGCAAAGGGACAGGGAGAATAGTTAAAATAATAGTGACAATTTCCCCAATGTGATGAAAAACACAAATCTCCCTCTAGAAGTTCAGGGGACTCCAAGGGACAGATCGTAATCCGATTGTTGAAGGACAGAACCGTGAAGTGGGGCGGAGAAATGACTCACCAGGTACCGGGATTCTCAACAAGATTAACATCAGATTTCTCATCAGACAGCTTGGAGGCCGCAGGGGCGTGGGGCAGAGTTTTTAGAGTGCTAGGGGAGAGGAAACTATGTGAAGAATTCTATGTCGAGCAAAACTATCTTTCAACTGCAAAGGAGAAATTGAGAGCTGCTCAGATTAATGGGAGCTGAGCGAGTTTGTTGCTGGGAGGCTGGCCCTGCAAGGAGTGCAGAAGGTCCCTCAGAAAGGACAGTAGGATGCAACCCAGGGCCACCCAAAACAAAGAATTCCAGCAGGAGATAACTGCACAGGTAAACACAAAGCCAGGACCACTGTGTTTTCACTTGTAACTCCCCTTTGTTGTCTACACAACTTAAAAGACACACGCAGAAAACAGTAATTATACATCTGTGTTGTTGGCAACACAAAGTATCCAAACACGGAGCGGGGCAGTGTGGGCTAGCTGTGTGAAGGCCACTGAAGCTCAGCTGGTGTGGCGAAGCTAGATTTTTTCGTAAATTTAGGATATTAAATGTCATCTTCATGGTAACCACGAAGACCTAAATACATGCACAAAAGGAATTGGAAAGAGAATTTCTATTCTTCACACTCCCCAAGTCATTGAGCCATGAAAGAAGGCAGAGGAAGAAATGAACAAAAAACAGGCGTGAGGCCTACTGAGGAAGACTAGCGGAGTGCCAGAAGTCCTGCCTTCCCAATAATTAACTTTAAATGTGAATGGATTGAGTTCTCCAGTCAAAATGCAGAAATTGGGAGAATGGATTTAACAAGTTAGCCAACTTATGTTGTCCACAAGCTACTCACTGTAAACCCAGTGACACGGATGGGTGTGACAAAGGGCAAAGGATGTTCTTTGCACACGGTGACTGACAGAGCTGGGACGCCACACTCACATCGGAATAGACTAAGCGAAATGTCACCACAGAGGTAAACAAGGGCACTGTATTGCACAGATGGACAATTCATCAAGAAGGTGAACAGCCCTGGCTGGTGTGGCTCAGTGGACTGAGTGCCAGCCTGCAAACCAAAGGGTCACCGGTTCGATTCCCAGTCAGGGCACATGCCTGGGTTAACAGGCCAGGTCCCCAGTTGAGGGTGCACATGAAGCAACCACACATTGATGTTTCTGTCGCCTCCCTTCCCCTCTAGAAAGAAAACCTTTAAAAGAAGAAAGGTGGAACAAGCATACAGAATCCCCAGATATGTCAAGGAGACATTGTCAGCATTGGAAGGAGGAGGGGGTCTGCAATGCCATGCCCTCAGTAGTGGGTGGGGCCGCCAGGCCAGGTCAGTAAGGACACGGAAGATGCGAACACCCTGTACAAACTGCCTGGACCTAACAGATACGTGCAGGACGCTTTAGCCAACAACAGCAGAACATTCGCTCTTAAAGGGTATGTGGGACATTCTCCAGGAAGATCACGCGTCTGGCTGCGATGCAGTCTGTCATGTTTTAGAAATTAAAATCACACAAAGTGCTTTCCTCCAACCCAAATGGAATGAGGCTAGAAATCAGTCCTAGGAGGAAAACTGCGAGGTCACAAATATGTGGGAGTGAAACAACACACTAGAAACTGATGGGTCAGAAAGAACATCACAAAAGGGATGAGGGGATGATTTGAGAGAGAGGAGAAAACGAAAGCACAACAGCCCCAACTCCTGGAACGTGGGCCCAGGTCTCAGCCCTGAGTGGGGAGGCCCCTGCAGAAGAGGCAGGAGAGACGTGTCCCGTAACCTGGCTCAGCCTGGGAACTACAGACAGAAAGCCGACCATTCCCACATAATAGGAGGAAGGGATGCTACGTACGAGAGGGGAGAGATGAACGGAAAAGCAGAATCACGCACACCAGTCTGATGATTAGAAATACGGACACTATTAAACTTAAGGGTGGCAGAAAAGAAAAATGGAAAAAGATGCAAACTGACCTTACAGAAATTAAAAAAAAACAAAAACTATGAACTACAATAAATTGGACAACCCGGGTGACGTGGGCGATTGTTGGAAACACATGGACTATAAGAACTGAATCAAGAAGAAAGACAAATTCTGAGCAGACTGTTGATGAGTGAAAACCTCATTGTGAATGAAGCTTCAGCGGTGACTCTAGAACGAGTTACCGAGAACCTGCAATGAAGGGTGTGCCCGGCACCTGGTGCATTAGTTACACGGTGAGCCAGACCAGCCATCAAAGAAGAGTTAATGCCGGTCCGTGAGAAAAACTGGACAGGAGGAAACACGTTCGATGAAGCCATTGTTACTCTGACAGCAACTCTAGACAAGTGCGCCCCTGGAAACCAATGCTAGAGACCAGTCAGTGTCCCCTGATGATGACGAACTCCTCAAGAAAACGTCTGTGCACGGACCTCAGCTGTGTGGGCAAAGGATGCGACTTCCTGAGTGAGCAGGGTCTCCCTCAGGAGTGGGAGGGGCTGTTCGACATGAGGACATCCATCCCGGGACATCACATTCATGGAATCCTCTCAAGGGAAACAAAAAGCATCTGACAACACCCCACAGCCGTTCTGCATGAGAGTACTTAAAGTTTGGGGGAGAAGGCAGCCTGCATGGGTCAAACCGAACCTGTGAAGTGCCCCTAACGAACACCACACCCACCACCTCAAATCACAAAGCATCTCCCTTCAGTCCAGGGCCGGGACAAGGAGGCCCATCATCTGCCCTGCTTTCCAACAGTGGCCAGAAAGCTTTGGGCCTGACTGTGGGACAACCAGATGAAAGCGTCCAAGTAGGAAAAGAAGTTAAACCACTTTTATCCACAGGTGACAGGATCGTATACATAGGAAATCCCAAGGAGTCCACACCAAAGGCGACTGGAGCTGCCACAGCAGGGCAGCAGAGCCGCAGGGCACAGGGTTAGGGCACACAGATTATTCGCATTTCCGTCCAGCAGCCAGAACAACCCAAGTAGGAAAAAGGTAAGTTCCCTTGATAACTACGTGGAGAAGGATAAAGGACTGAGGGACGCAGTGACCCAAGGAGGCACAGGGCCCTCAAGCTAAGGCCTGTAGGACACTGCTGAGAGAAAGCAAATGTCCGGGGACCAGCATAGCACCCGCACTCCTGGCTGGGAGACTTCAGCTTGTACAGATGGCGTTAGCCCAGGCACCTCTGACCATGGCAGCCCTACCTGATGGGCTTTTCTTGCAGAAATGCAAACATTGACCCTAAAGTATTTATGAAATTGCAAGGTGGCTCTGAAGAGTCAGAACTACTGAACAAGAACAGCTCTGGAAGACTCACACGTTCCAATGTCCAAATATACACAGAGCTACAGCAATCGGAACAACGTGTCCCCGGCACAAGGACACGTGGATCAATGGCATAGAAGGACCCAGAAACAAATCCTGATGTGTATGGCCCTCTGATTTTCCACAGGGGCGCCAAGGCCATTCTGTGGGGAAAGCAGCCCTTTTGACAGATGCTGTGGGGATGGGACATACCCAGGTGACGGGGGAACCAGACATGCAGCTCATACCCATAACCTAAACAAGAGTTGAACCACCGTTCTAGAAGATGACAGAAGGATGCATCTTCACGACTTGGCATTGGGCAGTAAATGGCTGCATGTGTGAGCTACAACCAAAACAAAGGGCGCACTAAACATCCCCGGGGTGTGTGGCTTTAAAATGAGTCCTGTTATGTTGCGTGAAGTTCACTCAGAAAAGGGGTTCAGAAGAATTAAATGTAGCACCAGCAGAATCACTGGCAGAAAAGAGTCCAACATTAAGCATCAAAATAGAGAACACGGCCAGAAGCAGGCTGTGCACAGCACCTGCTGCTACAGAGGCCTCAGGACAACCGGGACAGGAGCAGCAGCCCAAGGGCATCACTTTTCAGGGAGGCCCGGGTACCTGGGGATGGGGTGGCAGGAAAGGGGGCAAAGGAAACCGAGGGGAAGGTGAAAGCCTCCATCCTGCAGGACTGAAAAGGAGACATGCCCATCCCCTCACCCCACCCTCCCAACAGCGCTACCTAGAAGACAGCGTACTTGAATTTGGACCTCTGGTCACCAAGTGCCTAGGAATCTAAGGACCCAGATGGCACTTGTACAGTAGTACTGTCTGGAACACATCAGAAGGCAACAATATGGTTTTTCTGCTAAAAATTCTCCAAACACCAAAACCATACACCTGGAGACAACTGTAAACAGTATCCCAGTTATGTATGCTCCACGTTGGGGTAGGGAGACACCTTGGATCAGTAGTAAAGAGGCATAAAACAGAAATGGGCAAAAAGTAAAATACAAAAGAGGATGACAACAGGTGACAGAGCCCAGTATGGGAAGAGGAGAATAGCCTGAACACAGCTCAGCTCATAGGAATGGGACAAAGTCAGGACTCTGCAGAGTCTGGGTGACCGTGGCTGACGTGGCAGAGAGGTGGAGGTGACTGCCATGTGTGGAACTGAAATCTGGTGGGAACAGCAAGACAATGATACAAATACTGAAAACCGTACATAAAGAATCCTGTGAACACGATCAAAGCCGGTTCACGGTGACAGGACCCTCAGGGCACCACCAGGACACGGATCTGGAACAACCGGCTCTGAGGCATTTCCCAGCAAAACCTTAGACTTCACAAGTGAAGAAGCGCTTAGGCCCCCAAGCGAGAAGATGATGTCAGTTAGAAAGGCAACAGAATCTGCTGGCAACAGACCTAACAAACACAGTGAGAGATAACCTTGGGATGTTTCTTGGAAACGTAGGGAAATAGAAACCAAGGATCATGTACCCAGTGACGCCAGCCTTCAGGTACAAAGGTGACAGGGAAAGAGCAGGACACGCGTACAGAGAGTGGGGCACCCATGGGCCCTGGCTGAGGAGCTCACTGGAGGCTGAGCTGCACCCGAGCCGGAGGAGCCTGGGGAGCTCTGGCCGAACAGCAAGGACCTTTCTGTGTGTCTGATCCTAGAACTGGGTGCAGACCTGGACAGAGCTGTGGCCGAATGATAGTCCATGAGCACCATCTGTCCTGACCAAACAGAGGATGCAAATCTGAGGGAAAGGGAAGGGAGGGTGAGAAAGTACACGTTGTCCACAGTACAGAGCCACATCCGTACAGGGTAGAGGGGAGTGCACAGCATGAAACATGGTGGGCCAAGGAGCAGAACATTAACAGAAGTTGTGAGGCCACAGTGAAACCAGCAGTACACAGGGAACTGTGGGCAAAGAGGATGGGGGCACTGTTACATGCCCACGTCATCCATGGCGCAGCAGAGGGGTGCAGAGTCAGGCACCGCAGCCAGTGTGGCACAATACGGGTGGCAGCTGCGATGTGTGCTCCTATCAAGGGACTAATCCCAAACATCAGTTATTAATAAATATGGACAAAAACGTGCCTCTTAAAAATATATTCATGTTGGTTTATCAAATAAAATCCAACATTGCAGTTTTAAAAAAGCCAGACATCTAGAATTCAGTGACTGAATGGCTGGCTGAGAAATACAGGGATGGGTGAAGGGTTACCAGGCAAACGGGAACATCAGGAACGCAGAGGTTCTGACTCCAATATGGGAAACGGCACAACGAAGGCTAAAAAGCATTAAGGGCCCTTTCGGGGCTAAAAGCCACACCTCATAACAATTCTGAACAATTGCAACGGAGACCACAGCGTCTACTTCTATGAAACAACTTGCTGGCTGTGCAGGGAAAGAAACAACAGGAGGGCTTCCATTTCACTCTGTAGGACAGACCAAGCAGACAGAGGGAACCCCAACCAGGACACAAAAGATCTGAAGAACGCGCTCCATGGGTGGGGGGTGGAGTGCCACACGGCGCGGAGAGTCCTGCTGGAGCCCACACTTCCAGCCCTGACCACAGCGAGCAGCAGAGTGGCTCCAGGGACTGAGTCATGAAGCTAGCAAAGGCTCTGTGAGTCAAAAGGAAGCACAAGGAAGGAGGTGACAAAGACAAAAGCAGAAATTAATGAGGCAGAAAACAGTAAAATAGACTAATTTTTTAAAAATCAAAGTCCTGGTTATTTGGAAAAATAGACAAACCACCCTTTACTGAAGGAGCAGAGGGAAAGCAACCATTACCCAAAGAAATTACTAGAAGGTAACTCGTGGTCAAGGAGCTTCTGAGACTCGTAATTGGGACTTGGTGCTCTTCTGTGCAAATATTTGTAAGATGTGGGTAAAATGGAGCATGCCCTTGCAAAACACAGTTTATCAAAAATTCATCTCAGTGGAAATGAAGAGCCTAAATACTAATTCCAAAAAAAATAGAAGGACTTATCAAGGAACAACCCTGCAGGACAGCAGCAGGCCCGGGAGGTGTCCCTGGGAGTCCTCCCCAGACCCTTGGGACACCAGAGCAAACCGGTTTTATATGTGTGGCTTCGGAGCACAGCCTGGGAGGAAGCCTCCTGGATGCGTGTTATAAGCAAGGGTAAACACACACAAAGCTGATAAAAGCAGAACATGAAAAAGAGACCAATATTTTTTATGAATGCTGGTGCTGAAATCCCACACAGTTCCCTGTATTAGGTTGAAGAAGAAAGGCAGGAGCACCTCCAAGAACCCCTCAATTGTACCAAATAAAAACTTGGGCAAATGCAAGCGGCTGGCTCTGTCCCGGCTGTAACTTCGTGAACACTGGGAGAGCCAGGAGTGAATTCCACCACAAACCAGGCAGAGCAAAGGCTTCCCGGCTCTGACCAGGACTCTAGAATAAGAGATCAATACATTTAACTACGTGTATGTGAAAATAAACCTTTTGCACAGAGAAAAATGCCTTAAGCAAAATCAAAAGACATTTGACAAATGGAAGGAAGTCTTTGCCACATGGATCACCAGCCTGGGCTCTGCTGGACCCCACACTTTTAAAAGCCGAGGGAGCAGAGGACCCAAATGGCGGCAGAAACAGGCCAAGGCCTAGAAACCAGGAAGTGACTCCTGTACAGGGCCCTTAAGCTTTTGAAAAAGATTGCAATTTCACTCAAAAAAGATAAATGCGAGCAGAAGTGAACTTCAGATACCTTTTTCCCCCCTATCAGATCAACAAAAATTCAAGATCTTGATAACATTCCTTTGCTGAGTCTCTGCAAACAGCCCCCGCTGTTGGGGCTGCAAAGAGGCCCTGTCCCCAGGGAGGGGGTTTGGCAATATTTAACAGAACTGAATGTGCATGTCCATTTCTACCTAGCATTTCCACTTCTTGGAATTTACCTTGAGGATACACCCCCCAAAATATGCAAAAAATGCCTAAGGTTATTCAGTGCAGTGTTATGCACAACTTCAGAATACTAGAAAAGAACCAGAGCCCTGGCCCCAGTGGGGGGACCTGCCTGCACTTCCAAGCACAGGGACGGGCTGGGGAGCCAGTGCACCCCCCTCCCCAAGGAGCAGCGTGCAAACAGAAGACTCCAGTGTGGCTGTTGAGGGATTTCTGGGAGATCTTGTCAGATGAGAGAAGGAAGATATGAAAGGATGTACGTAGACCACCACGTCCCTGATAATGAAGGGGGAGAGCGCATGCTCACACGTGTTCAATAACACAGTAAACACACAGAAGCACACAAAGAGCCCTGGACGGGGGGCGGGGGGGGGTTATCTCTATCCTCGACCTCTGTGTATGCTTTTCACTTTGGAGGTACAGCGATGTCCTGCACACATGAAAAGTGCACTCTGACCCACAGGACAAAGGACGCCTCTGCGGCAGTGGCCTGAGGGCTGTGGCAGCACTCTGTAGAAAACAATGATAAAAGGACAGAACTGTGCAAAGCAGCCCTTTAAGAACCCCAGAAATGAACCAAAGGCACAGGACAGATTAGAAAATATGTGTTCAGGCCAGCTCCTGCAACTTGGTAAGCATAGCAGGGCCTGTGATGACTTCCCTTGGGTGCTCCTGTCCCCCTGGCCCAGCTGGGTGGGCCAACAGCCTCGAGGCCCTTCAGCTGAGCGCCCACCAAAGGGCCACCCCAACCTGGGACTCCATGGAAACCCCACGCACCATAGTCAGCTGGGGTGGAGGGTGAGTGCTGGGCCAGGCCAACAGCACAGACGCTGAGGTGGCGGTCCTGGTGGGGACAATCACTGGACCAGCAGGCTGTTTGAAAGGGAATTCTGAGCCCTGTGAGCTGCACATGCTCCAGAGAAACCAGAGTACCCCATTCATTCCCTTATCTGTGGCTGCCTGCAAGGCCCCGCATGAATAGAATGGAAGCCAGGAGACTCTTGTCCCCTGCCAGAGTGTCTCAGCTGCCACGCACAGCACCTCTGTACGTGGCTGAGCCCCCCCCTCCCACCCCGGCCCCACCGGCTCAAGATGTTGAAACAAAACCTCTGGCCAACCAGTCTGACCACTAGGCTGTGCTGATCGGGCACTGACACCAAAGAAACCAGGCTTCGGAAACAAATGACAAGAATTCAACCTGAGCTGACACACCAGGGGCCCCGAATTGCAGGCGACGCACCTACTGCTGGCAAGGGGCACGTGAGCCAGACAGGCAAAGCCACTGGCCAGCCCGCCCAGGTTAGGAGGGAGCATCAGAAGCAGACTTCCCAGCACATGGCATAGAAGGGCTGGTCTTTAACCAAATATTATGAGACCCACAAAGGCGCCAGGATTATCACCCCAGACAGGAGTAGAGAGCGGCCGACAAATGGTTTGTGCGGGTCCAAGTGGCTGCCCTCATGGGCCGAGACCTCAGAGCAGCTGTTTATTGCAAATGTGTCAAGAGAAGGAAAAGGAACAGTGTTTAACGGACTGTATAACGATGACAACTCCCTGGTCAGGGAATGGCAGTGAAGAGGCATTAATTATAAAATAAAACCAGTGGCAATTCTGGAGATAAAAAAGCACAAAAGCTTAAGTGAAAAACTGGAGGCCTACATAGCAGATTCATGCTGGCAGAATAAGGAACTGATGGACTTGACCCCACACCCATAAGGATGACTCATGATTGAGACCATGCAAGGGAGGAGCTCAGGTGGACAGAGCCTGAGGCCTGGTGGACAGTGGCCACAGTCACGGATGTGCTGTGAGGCCCGAGAGAGCAGAGGGCGAACGTGGGCGGGGAGAGAACCACATTCACCTGAGGCAGACTGTTTCCGGGGAAGAGGTGCATTGCAGTCCCCGGATTTTCCTGCGGAGAAGATAAGTTTGAAAACTAAGAACACTAACACAGGAACTGGACAGGCACACTGAAGTACACCTGTTCCGCACAATGGGGGGTGGTAGAGCAGGAAGAGGGGCAAGAGAGGCCCAAGACCTGAGGGAATAAGCACATGGCAGACGTAAATCCTGCCTTATCAATAATTCTATGAGCTGTAAGTGAATTAAACACTCATTAGAGCAGCAGGCATGGCCAGGATGCCTGGAAAAGGGGCCGAGTATCCACCCCCCACCATGCGTACGTGCTGTACCCCAACACACAGACAGGGCCAGAGAACGGGGGTGGGAGGGTGCCTGCAGGCACAAAGACGGGGCCCCTGAGCAGCCACCCTGAATGCTAGACAGAAGAAACTCTAAAACAAGTGACATTACTGGGGACGAGGGACATTTGTGATGATTCCAGGATCCACTCATCAGGAAGAGATAAAAATTATAGGTGAGAATTATAAAAATTGTGACAAAATAATTATACAAGTGACCAACAACCAAGTGAACAAAAGCGGATAGAACAGAAGGGGAGACAATTCGGCCACGACAACCAGCTCGATGTGGGAGTAACAGTGTCAGTGAGAGACGTCGGCGGCGCGCCCCGAGTTTGGGGCAGGGCGCCATTCTGCGGACTCGAGAAGCTAAGCGAGGCAAAGGCACAGCCCGGAGGACCCTGCGCCGAGACGCATTACAGACCTCTGGAACTAGGGACGGAAGGCTCTGGAGGAGGAGGAGGAGGAGCAGCACACCGCTCCGAACAGGAACTCTCATCCGAATGGCCGTGACCCTCTTGTCGGAAACCGTGGAGGCTGGCAGGAAGTGGCCTGACATTCCCAACTTAAAGGAAAGCATTGCCCACTGTGGCTTCTGTCACCAGCAGCCGTATGTTTCAGGAATGAAAGGGAGACATTCTCCCACAGAGGGAAACAGGATGTGTCTCTGGGAAACCTGCTGGTAGAGAGCGGCTGGGGAGCATGGGGTCCGGTGGCTGCAGAAGCGACCTTGCGGTCAACGAGGCAGGGGATAAAGAGAAGGCAGTGGCACCGAGGCCAGCAGATTGTGACAAACTGCGTAGTTATAGCTTCGTCCCAGGGCACCCACTAAGAAAACTGCACACAATGACTTACTCAAAAACACTAGACATCCAAAGAATAAGGAGGGCCTCCTCCAAACAGTTCTGCACACACAAGTTTGAGAACCTAGGTGAGGTGGGCCAGTTCATCAAAAGGCACAAGCCACGACAGTCCCCTCAATATGAAATAGGTGGTTCTTTTATAGCGCCATAAGCATTACAAAAATTGTATTTGTAATTTAAAGATTCCCGCTCTTTTCCTCCCTGGCTGCATAAAGATTGGCGGCCATGATGAACAAGGCAGTGAACTATGTGGATCCGTAAGTTCACGACCAACAGACAACTTTGGTGGAAGCAAACGGTCACTGGTGTCCTTCCCCTGGGAAGGCCATAGCACCTGAGACAAATTTGGGGGAAACGGGCCAAAGTGACCCTGGCCACACCAGACGTCCTGTCTGAGTTTGGGTTCAGAGCCCACGGTGGTGGTGGTGGGGGAGCTGGCTGACACACTCTACGAGCCCTTGGGTCACGCAGAGATGCAGACCCAGATGGGGCTCTGTGCTCCACGGCCACTCGACGAGTAACCAGCCTTGAGGACAGAGGGACAGGAGCACAGGAAGAGGACGAAGGACGTGAGGACCACAGAGGCCAGTCCACATGCTGCGTGAAGGAGTCTCTGCAGTGACTGCATTGGGGTGACCACGCGAGTTCTTGTGAGAGGATTAATAAACTGAGGACTGTTCTGTGTGTGGGAAATCCCGAGGACGACTTTCCAAGCCCCAGGGGCTTTGCCGGAGCACGCTCTCAGACTTCTAGGAGAGAATGAATGTTTCTGCCGCGTAGTACCTTCCAAAGAGCAGAAGCGGGGGACGACTTTCCAGTTCTCTTTATGAAACCAGAGTTCCCCTGATAACCAAACAGACAAAGACAGTACCAAAAGAGGAAACTAGACACCAGCAAACCCCTGTAAACATAGATGTGAAGATTTTTAAAACATACTCGAAGGCACCATGCTCCCTGACTTTAAACTGTCGTAAAGCGATGCAGTGAAAACAGCATGGTGCCGGCATAAACACAGACACGAGATCAACAAACAGGACAGAGCACCCAGAAATAAAGGCACACCTGTGTGGTCGAGCAGTTTGTGATGCAGGAGCCAAGAATGCACAGGTGCCTCCAATAGATGGTGCTGGTGTGGACACACCAGATCCCGGCCACGCAGATGCGGTCGGTGAGACAGGCCATTCAGGAGACCCAACTGTCTCGGGCAGCACCAGAGGACTCATCTGCGGGTGCCAGGATGCCCCAGGGCACAGGCCAGCGATGGGCAGATGGCCAGTCCTCTTGCCCCTGTTATTTCTGTGAATCTCCTGTTCCCCCATCTTGGCTTCTGCACCCAGATGCTACCCCCTCTGAGCAAGCAGCTAGTCTCTTTGGTAGGAATAGGCTTAGCTGAAGACCAAGAACGGTTATGAGGAACCCAGGGCCCATCAGGGACTCTTCACAAGCTGTCTTGGATGCCCTTCCCTCTCTGGGGCCACCTGCTGTGTCTGAGTTCAGCCACGTAGAAAGATGGAGTGAAGTTGACATTGGGGGCTTTATTCAAAGTCCTGTGTCTTCTGTCCCGTCCCACCCCCCATCGCTGCTCGGAGCCCTTTTGTGACTCTCCTTTGCCTGCCTCATAAAATCCAAGTTCCTTATCTTGGTCCCCCAGTTTCCAGAGCCAGGCGGTGCTCAAATCCTGAGTTTACTCCTTGCTGGCCACGTGACCCTGGGAAAGGCTGCTGATCTCTGGGCCGTGTTTCCTCTTCTGGAAAATGAGGAAAACAGGGCTGGGCTGCTGGGGACACACCTTGCGGATTGAATCGGATTCTGTCCAGCACGCATCGGCTCCATGCCCAGAGTTTGTCTCCTTCCGACAACTTCCAGACTGGGGTGGAATGCCCCACTGCCAGGCGTGGGACCAGGCACCCCACACAGCCCTGAGCAGCTCAGAAGTGTGGGGCAGTTACCGCTCCTGGGGTAAACTAACGTTCCACAAATGGGAGATGGGAGAGACCCAGGCAGATGAAATCCCTCGTCCCCTCCCTTCCCTGAATGGCTGCAAGCAGGGCCGCCAGTGGCCACGTGCCCTGGCTCCACACAGCCCATCCCCAACCGCTGCTACTTTGCATGACCTTCCACCGTCCCCTGCCTTGCTTCCCTTTTTATACCACCCCAAAAAAGGTTGGTTCTTTTTTTAAAACAATGTTGGGAAAAGTGGACAGCCAGGTGCAAGGGAAGGACACACATGACCACGGTCTCACACCAGACACAAAACGAACTCCTGGAAGAAGATGTGGGCAGTGAGCTCTCTGACATAGGACTCGATGACGATTTTTTCAATCTGACACCAAAAGTAAAAATCAGCCAGGGGGAACCACACCACACTGCGGAGCTCCCCAGCAAAGCGCCCTGAAAAGGCAGCCCGGGGGCCGGGAGAAAATACGCAGCTCCTACGAGTGGTGAGGGCCTGCGGCTGGAAGGCAGGAAGAACGCGTACCGCCCAAACAGAGAAACACCGATAGCCCCGGTTTTAAAATGATGATGGATCTGAATAGACATTGCTTCAAAAAAATTTTTTTTCAATAAGATGTTGAAAAAGTGCTTAACGTCATTAGTCACAGGGAAAGGCGAACCAAAACCGCGGTGAGGGCCCACGGAGCACATCCCATGGTGGCTCCACAGGGCAGTTTGGAAGGGCAGGTGGGAAGCGGCACTGGCCAGGGTGTGGGGTAGCTGCAGCGTGCACGTCTTTGGAAAACTGTGTTAGCTTCTCGAAAACTTACAGAGTGACCATGGGACCCAGGATTCCTCTCCTGTGAGTTTGCCCAAGAGAAGTGAAATCACACGTCCACGCGAAAACTCACACACAGTTTCGTGGCAGCATTTTCATGAAAGTCCAGATGCGGAACGACCCAGAAGCCTAGTAACTGATGGATGCATAAATTAAACGTGGTCTGTCCACCCAATGGGCTTGTCCACTTGACAACAGATCAATCTGGAAAGCTCATGCTGAGGGAAGGGGACCCGTCCCAGAGGGCCATGCATCACATGGTTTCATCTGTACAAAATATCCGGTCACAGCCCAGCCCTTCGAGACCAAGTGGATTTGTGGTTATCTGGGTCTGGAGGACAAAGTGTGGGGTGTCAGTGACGTGGAAAGGGTCCTGGGTTTCTTCTGGGGTGACGCAGTGTGGGGGTGTTTGTACAACTCTGGGAACGCGGTGACCACCGCTGAATCACACCTGCGACGAGCGGACTGCATGGTGCTCGTGTTGCTTCTCGATAAAGCTGTTGACCAACAAAACCACTGGAGGAAACATAGGACCTGGGGTTAGGCAGAGTTCTTAGACCCGACGTTAAAGGCACAACTTGTAAAAAGCATAAATCAGATTTCCTCAAAATTGAAAATATGCGCTCTGTCGAGAGGGCAAAAAGAAAGCTACACGGCGGGGGGCGGAAGTAGTTTCAGATCACACGTACCTGGCCAGCACTAGGACCCTGAATGTAAAGATTTCTCGAAGGTCAAGACCCAAACAACAGCCCCACTGGAGACCAGCCCAATGATGTGGACAAACACCCCGCTGGGTGGGGCTTGCGAGGCACTGGCACAGAGAGAGCTGCCCACACCCCTCTGCCGCCAGGAGGCTGTGAACTGAAACGCACGGGGGACTCACCGCCACACACCTGCAGCGAGGGGAGACATGAACAGCAGCGTCACCCCAGATGCCGGCGGGACACAGGAATGGGATCGCTCACGCGCTGCTGGGGGGAGACACAGAATGGTACCGCCACCTCGAAATGTTTGGCAGCCTCTTCCAAAGAGAAACACACCATGACCGTCTGACTTGGCCGTCCCACTCCTGGGTGCCTACCCCCGAGGGCCACATGGGATGGTCACACCAAGCCCGTCCTGGACACCTGGTCTGTGAGGTGGCGCCCACGGCAGCTGCAGACGAGGCGGCTCACGAGAACACAAGTGCACTCTTCTGCAGTCGAGGCCAGAAGTCCAAAACACGCCTTGGGACTGCCGGTCCTGGGCAGGCGGCTCTCTGTGGGAGCTCCCGGGAGCATCTTTTGCTGCCCTTCTCCCCTGCAGCCACCTGTGCCCCTCAGCTCACGACCCTCCCTCGAGTTATCTCTGTCTCCGGCCCTGGCTTCCAGTGTGGCACCACTTTCTGTCCCCCATCACACCACCGCCAGGTCCTTGTGAGCACATTTATGATGATGTTGGACCCCCCAGATTACTCGGGACACCCCCACACTTCACAATTCTCCACTGAAGCATATCTGCAGAATGCCCTTTGATGCCTAAGGCCATAGTCACACATCCTAGGAGTCAGGACCTGGACACTTTGGGGACACTTATCCAGCCCACCGCAGTGTGTAAAGACCCCAGGGGGAAGCATCACACGGGAGTGTTCCACGTGCACGTGGCTCCGAGGTGTGCCAACACCAGGGAATCCCACTCGGCAGTCAGAGCGAGCCAGCCATCCGCACCACCGTTTGAATGGGTCTTAAGAGAATTACGCTGAGTCAGAAGAGCCCATCCCAAACGTCATGGGCTGTGTGACCGCACTTAAGGAACATCCTAGAAACGACAAAACCATAGCACTGGAGAACAGATGTGTGCTCACACGAAATTGAGGAGGGGAGTGGGCGTGGCCAGCAGCAGGGGTCCTTGTGGGGTGTCCCAGTGGAGGCCTGGCTGGGGTCCTGTCTCAGAGGTCACCCTGAGGCGGGGGTGTGGAAAGGGCACACGCGTGTTCCCTCTGTCCTTTCCTGTGATTTGGATGTGAATGTCTAGAAATGCAACGTTTGACGTTTAAAACTGGACAGAAGATCTGAATAGGCAGCTCATCAGAGGAGATTATAACTGGCCAGTGGGTGCCTCAAAAAGCTTCCAGCATCATCTGTCCTCAGGGAGACACAACTCAATGCCAGGGCAGGATGGCCTCCTGCCCCTGCCGGGCCGGCTCCCACAAAGCAGGGGTGGGCGCAGGCGCGGGTGGGAACGTGAGGTAGTACACTCCTTTCAGAGAGCAGCTCAGCGGTGGTTCAGACAGTCCCACAGAGCCCCTACAGAGGGAGGGGAAGCCTGGGTCGGCGCGGGGTCCTGCCTGGGGCTGTCCACGGCCATGCTGTGTGGTAACCACCCCCAGGGACAGCTGCAGATAACCCTCAGCGGGCTGGACCCACCCACACAATCAGATGCTCTTTAGCAGTGCTCTTACCCGCTGTCACGTGACTGAACCTCGACAGTCAGCGGAAGGAGGCTAGTGACAGAAGACTCCATGTTCAGGAGCTGCCCAGAGCGGGTGGGCCTGTGGGAGTCACATAGAGGGGAGGTTGTGGGGGCCGAATCGGGAACGCGGACCTCACGGTGGGGCAGGGGAGGTTCTGAACCCAGGCTGCAGGACAAGGGCACAAGCCAGGTGGTTACTAAAACTGCACTGAAAACGGGCGAATGTGCGGTACGTAAATCACACCTCTGTGAAGCATTTTATAAAGCGTGTTAACAAAGGAAACTGACCCAACTCCATCTCCAATGAGGAATGAAACCACACCAAGAGGAGAGGGCCACTCGTTGAAGGAGCCCGGGATGAAGAACAGTGCCAGACCGGACGCCCTTCCAGCAGATCGGGGGCTGGCAGGCGGGAAGAGCCCCTGGGGCCGAGTGGAATCCAAGGCACTGGGGTGGACGTAGGTCTTGGCGTGCGCACGTTTCCATGAATGCAAATCTGCATGTGCTCATATGGGCATACTTCTCCTTAGCTCTGGGCATGGAAGCGGCCCCAAAGAAAAGATTCCTGTGGCAATGAGCACTCCCAGAGCCCAAAGTGTAGGTTTCTGATGGTTTCTTCCCCACTAAAGGAAGCAGGGCTCTGTGGAAAACTGCCCGGTGCCAGGGCTGGGGCAGAGGGGGCACACCAGAGCACAAAGAAATTCTAAGGAAAAAACGGGAGCACATCACAAGGATGCAGAAGCCAGGCAGCGTGAACGGGCCTCCCACTGGCCAAGTCTGGGGCAAGTCCAGTATCAAAACAATCACGGACAGGAGAGAATTGTAATAAAAGTCCACAAAACACACATAAAGATAATAGATCAGCAGCAGGCAGGATATGAGGGAGGAGGGTGGGTCTTTGACAGTGGAACACGGGGCTGCCCCCTCAGGGCTGCGGCCCAGGACGGCGGCGACATTCAGCGCCTTGTGGAAGGGGCTCTGGGGCTGGAAAATCATTTAGCAATGCATGAGGGGGCCTGGTTGCAGAAAGCCTTTAATCTAGGAGACGTTTTTTGATAAGGAACAGGATATCTGCCTGGCCCTAAAGCATCTCCCACAGGTTGTTTACCGTTTTCTGGGCAAACCAGGGTGTCTGTTCAGCAGGACAGCGGGGCCGTGTGCAGCTGGCGGCTCCAGAAGCACCCGCATGACGGGCAGATGGCACCGTGCGCTGCAGATGCAATGCCCTGCGGAAAGCACCACGTCATGCAGTGGACGTGACCACCGGGAGACTTCAGATACACCTGCCATGAGGTGGGGGGACGGGGACCTTCAAAACATCAGCCATGAGAGAGACTGGACACTGTCCAGATTCAGGGAGGGTAAGGAGATGTGGCAGTGCCGGGCAGCCCCGGCCCCGGACTGGGCCCCTCCCGGCAAGGAGCGAGTGCCCACTGGTGCCCCAGTGGGTTAGCACTGAATGCAGGGGCCGGGAACCGTACTATATGTTGTTTTAGAAAACACGGCAAAGTGTCAAGGGGCAAAGCAAAATACAACCTCCTCTCGCACGCTGAGAAAAAAGGTGCCGAGCGAGTGTGCAAACAGCACGGGAGCGAACGACGGAACACACAGGGTGAAATGTTAACATCCGTGACTCGAATCTCCGTGAATGTGTAGGGGGTGGTTTGTCTCCTCAAAGCCTGTGGTTCAAAGTTACTTTCAAATAGTTCCTCAAACCCCCAACACCCTAGGGGATGAATTCAGCCCTGTGGTCCTCAACTGGGCCTGCTTTTGCACCTCCTCCAACCTAGGAGACATTTAGCAATATCTGGGGACACTAGTTGTCATCACCCAGGGGCCAGAAGTGGGGCTGCTGGGCCTCTGATTAAACATCCTGTGACTCCCCCCGCAGCCCCATCAGCAAACATCAATGCGGCCCCTGGTACAGCTGATGCCGGAGCACAGACCCTGCCCCATGGTAGACGGATAGATGGACAGACAGGATGGAGATGGGCGGCGGTGGCAGTGCCAGGGAGGGGAGCCCCACCTGTGAGACAGGGAGGCCAGGCAGCCACCTGGCGGGGCTCTTGGAAGTGAAGGCCACACTGGTTCCTGCATCCCAGGCTACACTGTCTCCAAGTTCCCGTGGAAGCTCTGGCCTCCGGCACCACGGAGCGGGTCTGTGATGGGAGACAGCCCACCAGAGTGAGGGCACTGCAGTGGGTCCTCAGCCAGTGTGGCTGGTCCTGCTAAGACAACAGGACGCAGACACGCACAGAGGGATGGTCACGGCGGGACACCAGGAGGAGAGGGCCATCTGCACGCCCAGGAGAGAGGCCTCAGGGTGAGGGGGACCAGCCCTGTGACACCTGGTCTGGGACTCCAGCCTCCGAGACGGTGAAACAAGAAGTTGAGTGTGATGGTCCTAGTGACCGAACACACCTGGGAAACTGTCCCACAGACACGGAAGTCCCTGTACTTAGGCCTGCAGGTGCGAGGGAGGTGCTCGGAAAACTGTCCCAAACCTGAGCGAAATGGATTTCCAGCCACAGAGAACTCCAGGGCATGCCGCGGGGACCGAAGGAGTGGTTCACATTTCTGCAATGGGCCGTGCCGGCAACCCTGGGGGGTGTGCCTCTCATGTGTGTTACTGAAGGGCAAAGGCAGACTCGGAAAGCACAGGCGCTGTGCCGCCCAGTGTTCGGAAACCGTGGTTGAGTCGGCCCCACGCCACGGACAAGGGGGTTGTTGGGTGTGATGAGCATGAGGTGGGGGGGCACGGGATTATCAACACGGGGCACAGGGCGAGGGGGACCCGGCAAAGAGGACTGCATGGAACAGACATGGCCCACACACCTGTGGACTGAGTGTTGTAGGGGAATTTGAGTCTAAGAAAACTAAAAGAAGACCACCCCAGCTTTGTGGCTCAGGGGGCCGGGGGAGGCATGGGTGGTTTGGCGGGGGAGGGGGGCCCAGGGGGAGCCAGCGTAGGAAACAAGGGTCCCCAGAGATGGGCCCCGTGCAGATCCCAGGTGGCCCCTCGCGTGTTCTGAGTCACTTGGTCAACAGAACCAACCTGGGAGGAGCCCTGTTAGGGTCCCTATGTCACGGACTCAGAAACTGAGGCACAGCAAAGGCGGGCTTGTCCAGAGTCTCACAGGAGAAAAGGCAGAGCCGGCTTCAGCCCCTGGGCAGGGGGCGGTCTATCAGGCAGGGCCCCAAACCCCTGCAGCCTGCCACTGGGCTCCTCAGAAGCTGGCTGTAAAGGTGGGCTCTAACCTTCCCCCCCACTTAAAGGGGCCCAGTTTGACAGCAGCTGTGTCAAAGAGTGGCGGCAATAAGGAAGGCCAGAGCAGGTCGGAGGGGCGCAAGGGACAACCTGCACACGTGTGTATCAGCCGTGCCGACATACATGTCACCTGTGTTTGCAAATACGTGTGCATTTTACACACAGAATACAGCCATATGTTAACTTAAGGCCACGGGCCCGAGCAAAAGCAAAGGCTTTATTTCTGTGCTTGGCCACAAAGAAAGTCTTCACATAAAACAAAGACAGGACGGGCCCCATTCTCCCCCTGGAAGCCTGTTAAGTTGGAAATAAATAACAGCGATAAAAGCTGGGCTGCTTCACCGCTAAGAAAACATCCCTTGAAAGGAGTCTGGAAGAGGAAGTCGTACACAAGAGCTGCCGGGCGGCAATGAGAAGGCCCGTATTTCACAGCGAGCCGCCGTCCCGGCCACCGCTGCAACGAGAGGGAAATTTATAACCTCTAGGTGCCTCTCAGACGGGAGACTTCAAAACCAGCGAACTCCCCACGCCTCCGAGTTCAGTTTAAGAAAGGTATAAAGTTCACCAGGAAGAAGAAATTAATAGATATAAAAGCCCGACTTGGCGAAATAGAAAACTAGCAAAAAAAAAAAAAAAAGTAGTTTTCTGATAGTAAAAGCATAAAAAATCGTAACTCACTCAGA
>VMDR010015166.1:0-22631 GCA_007922815.1 Macrotus californicus | reverse complement strand
TTCATAGACATTAACAAATGGGTTTGGAAAAGAATTTCTGGGAAGGTATCTTAGAACAGATGCCTAAGAGGATGCATTCTGGAAAAAAAAGCTCAGTATTACAATAGTGGGTTTAAATTTGCGCTCATTTTGATACACCCTGAGAGGGCGCACAGAGTTTTGGAAACAAGAATTATTTAGTTTCTATTCATGTTTTTGTCTACACACAGGGTTCATTTTATAGAACTTGAAATCCAGCAGTGTGAAGTGATTTCAAAGAGGATATTTGTAGAAGAAAGAGTAACGTAGTATAGATATAGCTTTTAGTGGTTAATAAGTCAAAGGGAAAGCCACACTACGGGATAAAAATACATGCTTTTTTTCAAGCATAATTTCTTGGCCAGTTAATAAGGTGCTATTTTAATAATATTCAGTTCTTGATAACATAATGTGATATGGCATTGTTAGGAAAAAACAAAAACAAAGAATTATTGTCTTGCCCTCAGTAGTTCTTCAAAGTATCCTTGACAAGCTGCTCAATGAGAGATAGGCCTACTTTTTGGTGGTTTCAGAATCTGACTCTATTTGCTTGTTCAAAGACAGTGAATTTGGTCTGGTTTTAAGCAAGTCTCTTTCACTATTAAAGTATAAACCCCTGGTTAGTTACTTCAGTTTATTGAAGTACTTCCAGGTATAGAAATTTCAACAGCAAGAAGTTTATTTCTCAACTTGCACTTTTTACTCAAGAGGCATCAGATTGCTCACAAATTAACAGCAGAACAGTTGTCATTTCCTGTCGGGAGACTTTCATAGCTAGATCAGACGTCTGAACTGAACACCATGTGTCTTGGGATTTGTACACAGACAGCTGAGCCTCATGTTAAAGTCGTAGGAACGCTGTTACCGCATTCAGTAGAGAGGAATCCAGACCTTAGAGCAAGAATGTGGAGCCACATGGTCTTGTCAAGGGCATCCTTGGCACTTAACCTTTGGCCACAGCTTCTCTTGATCGGCACTGCCACAGGAAATGCCACTTTGTAGTTTGAACAAGTTGTGGGGTTCATGGCTCAACAAACCAAGATATCAACAAAGTGAAATTGTGTTACACAATGCACGTTACTTAGAGTACAGAATACTGGGAAAAATTCAGTGGTACTCAGGCAGCGGCCTCAGATCTGCCAGCCATGAGTTGACTAAGAGGAGCAGAAATGAAATGAGGTAAAATAGTCTGGCTTTGGCCGCAAAGAGCAACAGGAAGCCTGCAGACTCAAGGTCGTGCTCTTTCCCTTCTACTATTGAAATGGCTGGCCTGTGCCAAATTTATGCAAATATAGCATGAAAAATAATTTCTCGAAGACAACTTCTTTGTGCCAAATGTTCTCTGGTTTTCTTTGGCCCAGACTATGGATAATATTGGCTTATTTTAGAGTCTAGCTCCTCCAATTTTCCTGCAAGCTAAGGCCGGGAAATGTTTATTTTACAGGAAGGAAGGCCAAGGCCCTACAAGCAGGGCTTGGAATGAGAGTCCCCAGGGCAGGATGAGAGCACAAGGCTGTGTCACTGACATTCTTTCTATTCTTTTCTCTCCCTCAGCTTTGCATCAGATTGGCTAGGGTTCACTTAAGGAATAGAAATTACATCTAAACCTGGGAACAGAGATGCCTGGAATTTAAAGTGTATATCCACTTTATTTTATTCAACCCCTAACTCGAAACACTTCTCCTGATGAACAGGATATGAACACTGACTCCCTAGAGTAAAACATAGTCATAGTTTCATTCAAAGAAAAACACAGAAATAGGTCCTCTGTCATTGGACAGTTATCAGCCCAAGGGTGCTATATCCAGTTATGCTACAAATCTGGGCTTACTCTTTTTTTTTTTTTTTTCTTGAGAGAGAGAGAAAGAGATAGAGATAGATGGATATGTAGGCAATGCTCTTAAATGCTGACTGAAGCCATGTGACTCCAAGTGAGGGAAGAGGGACACTCTATTGAAGAGATCACTGAGCAATATGCACCTGCCACTTAGAAAATCACAAACTGATCCAGGTTGTGTAGTGCCTGCAGCTCATACAAACATGGAGCTGCTCTAAAAGAAAGACTAGAAAGTACAATGTAAACTTCAGTGCAAAAATGAACATTTAGATTGAATAAGGAAAGAAATCATAGCAAATTACAAATATATAGAGCTAAAACAATGCCAAAAAACAAAAAAAAATCCCCCCAAAATAGCATTTGTTTATTAAATAACTGCCTGCGACACCTCTAAAATATTTTTATTTTACATTTTGGTTGCATATTTTTGATCTCCTCTTCATGTCACAATAATTTTAAAGATATCTTCTATACAAAGAAAAATGTTTACTTTTTTATGTTTGGGTGATTGATCAAAATTTATTTTTATTATAGACAGCTGGATGCATAAAGAGTATGACTTCACATTTGGATGTGCTTACTATTTGCTATGCTCCCACAGTTGCATGCTCTATAAACCCAGGAATCCTGATAGAGTCCAGGTAGCATGATACCAGTGAAATAGAAAAAAAAAGCATGAAATGTTTTGAATTGTATACCCTGTGTTAGTAAGTATATTTCTGAAAGGGGAGACTCTGTTTTGTCTAAGGTCAATGCGAACTTATTTCTGGGCTTGTAACTTTTTATTTTGATGATTGGAAGAATTTTCCCCAGTCTCACTATGGGCTTGTGTATTTCAACCTTGTTTCTCCCATACCTGCATCATTTTGGTGTTGTATACCTTCGGACCTGTTCTGATTTTCTCATCAGAGCTGGGTGAGTAGGCACAGTAAGCAAAGGGATATTCCTAGAAGCTATTCCTACACCAGGAAGGCTCATAAAAACAGAATCACTCATAATGTGACTGTGAACCAGTAAAACATATATTCTTAAACCTGAACTAAATTTAAAAATTTCAACTCAACTTCCCCTTAGCAAGATTTCAAAAACACAGCTACATCTACAGATTATGTATTATAGAGTTGTATACCTGAAACGTATATAACTTTATTAACTAATGTCGCCCCAATATGTTCAATTAAAAAAACACAGCTACATCAGCGTCATCCCATAGAAGGAGAAGTGAAAAAAAGGGATGTGGGAGTAAAGAAAAAAAGCGGTCCTGTGAGTCTGGCTAAAATATATGACTTAAGCAAATTTTATAAAGATATGACTTTTCCTAGTGCCCCTCCCAAAGCCTTGAAAAAGTTTCAATTATTGAAAGGTCCTGGAGCTTAAGCTAATTGACTTCATGGTATAGCCATCTACAGCTGTGATGAAGTTCTCATGTATCTGAGTGGCATCATTGCTTAAAGCCTACAAATGTGTTCATCTTATGTTTAAGTTAATAACTGTGACTCTAATAATGGTAATAGTGACAAATATAAGAGGATTCTGTGGTACCGTCAAAAGGTGAATCAGATCTAGTTCACTGCAGTGATTTTACAAAAACTACCTATTAGGGTAGGCTCATAGAGATTTTATTTCCTTGGCACTAACGTGGTATTTTTCTCTAGTCATAGACATTTCTTTCTGCCTTTCCAGCTCTCCATCCAAACCACTCTGGAATGTGACAATTAAAATTTGTATGTTAAGTTTTCATTCATCAAATTTGTAAACTACTCTCATTTCATTTCTTCTTTTGTAGCTCCTAAGCCCAAAGTTAATGAGGCAGGTTTTTAATAGGTGATTTATCCTCAGAGTAACAATGACCTATTATTCTTTTTCTCTTGGGTCATCTTTGATGGAAATGTTGGGAGAAAGGGATTTCAAAGGGAGATTCTGAAATCCTTGGGAAATTCCACAAGCCGACAAGACTTTAGGACCGTGTCAACAAATGACACTCTCTAGATTAGTGAGTCATGTACCAGGCATGCTGACATTAGAATGGATCAACAGAAGGAGCTGGCCCATGACACAGCAATTTCTGACTGCTGAGCCAGAATAACCGTGAAAGTCTTTTCAGTGGATTTTTTTTTGTTTTTTGCATATTCACTCTGTGTGAGGTGCTAGAGATTCAAACTCAGCCCCTATTGTCAAGGGAAAACAAACCAAGAAGTTACTTAGGAAAGGCACACTGGGCTATAGGAAGACTCACAGGCAGGAGAGGGCAGACCTGGAGACCTTAACCCATATGGCGAGGTGGAAGTTGAGAGGATGAACTTGCAGAAAGTACCCAAGAGGCCATGCTGCCTGGACTGAATTTTAAAGGATGTATAGGTTTTGCCATTCAAAGAAAGAGGAAAGGTATTGCAGACAGAGGGAAGAGTATGAGTGAAGACTCGAGGGCATAAGAATTTGAGGGACTGAAGCTGAGGGCAGGAGTGGGGAAAGAGCCGGAGGGGAGCCCAGGTGCCAGGCAGAGAAGAACTTTCATCAGGGTAAGAATGTAAACTGTATCCTAAAGCCTAAGGCATGGGGCTAGACATGGAATGTTAAAGCCACGAAAAGACAGCCAGAATTATATTTTAGGAAGTTCACTTGGCAGAAGTGAGTGAATGGAAGAGGGCAAAAACTTGAAATTAGACCAGTGAGTGGTGATCTGGGTCAGAGAAAGGGGGACTCAGTCAAGTGCAGTGGGGCTGGGAGGAGAGAAGAAATTCATTTAGAGGGTTTTTTTTTGAAGATTTTATTTATTCATTTTTAGAGAGAGGAGAAGAGAAAGAGGGAGAGAAATATTAATGTGTGGTTGCCTCCCATGTGCCCTGTACTGGGGACCTGGCCTGCAACCCAGGCACATGCCCTGACTGGGAATCAAACTGGCGACCCTGTGGTTCACAGCCTGTGCTCAGTCCACTGAGCCACACCAGTCAGAGCTTGTTTAGAAGTTTTTAAAGGATTAGGCAAAGTTACATGTTGGAATACTTCACAGAAGAAAGTAGAAAGAGAAATAGAAATACTGCCAGAACAATCATGAAGTGGAAGTACTGACTGATGTTAAGAAATTTTTATTTTCTTTTTTATACTTTTCTATACTTTTAAGAATCCTGTTTGCGATGCAGAACTATGACAAATCTTCAGAAAAGAAGGGTGGAAGAAGGAAAAAGAGGAAAAGAGGGTGCAAGGAAGAACGTAGAGATTTCAAAGCTGTTGAAAAGAGATATTCAATGGTGTAATGGTTCCCACAGAAGCCCCTTTAACGTAACCCGTCGTAGAAGTTTCTACAAAGCAAGCATGTGGGCTCTGGCCCCCAGGTCAGATGTGCAGCAGGCAGGGGAGCTAGCCATGAGACGGAAGCTGAGGTCAGAGCGTAATGAAACCGTGTTCCCAGCATTGTCTGTTGGCTCGGCTACCACAACTGAGGGGACTAGAAGGGGAGTGTGTGCTGTAGGAAAGCAGCAGCCTTTGAGTCTGACTTCTGGGAAACAGGCTGCCCTGCTGAAGTCGGATCCACAGCTGGCCACCCAGCTCTGCCCAGGGCCTGTCCAGCCCTAGGCTCTGCTCCCCTAACTCAGACCGTTTGATGTCCTGGTTTTGGTATATGTTGATAATTTGAATGTTTTGAACAGAGCATACTGGTGAATATCCTGTCATTAACTACCTTGGCAACTGCCTATTTTTTCTGAGTCCTTAGAAAATAAACTATAATAATAGTAATAATAGTAATAATTATAATAATAGTGACAATGATGATTAAAAATGGGAAATACAATATATTTGCCAATGGACCTACAAGTAATATCAGCAGCTTCACTGTCAAATTTTAGGGGCATATTTTTCCAAGAAGAGTCAGAAGCTAGCCTGAAATTCCATGCAATAACTTCCTTATTAGAGCTGTGTCTCTGAGCAGGCCCAGTACTTGTGGGGCAGGAGCAGGTGGATGTGCATGCTCTCCCTAAGAGTGCCACTTTGCTCGCCACCTCTGCCTTAAGCATTCTGTGCCCAAACCTAGAGCTCAGTTCATAAACCAACTTCTCCCAAATGGTTGAACGATATTGCACATGTGCTCCTGGGGCCTCTGCACTTATTTATCACACTCTACCCACTTCATTTTACTTGCCTTTCTGTACTCTCGATTTCAGCATCTATAAAGGAAGAAATTGGATCTTATTCACAGCACCTACCACAGTGGCTGGCGGGTAGCATGCTGAAAGTATTTACTAAATAATTAAAACATGGATTTTATTAAATGACATTATTTAATTAATGAACAAATGATTAAGTTAAGAAAAAAAACCCAAAGTTAAAAACATGAAGAACCAAATATTACCATTTGCCTTGCTTCATAGTGAGCTATTTGATATAGCGTTCATCTATCCCCCCCAAACACACACACACACACACACACACACACACACACACACACACGCCTTCCTCCAGCAGCTGCCTACTGCTGCAGTGAGCTCTGGAAAAGAGGAAAGGTGACAGATGAAAATAAAGTATTTATTGGTTATGATTACTGCAAGGGCTCTTGCACAGATTTGCTGAGGTGCAAAATCCTTTGAACTATTATTTGTGCACATGGAACTAGGGATGAAAGGAGAAGGACCCAACAGCACCCTAAGATGTTGCTGCCCCACATGAATCTAAACATGAAGAAACATCAGACAAATCCAAACTGGAGAAATCCTGTTCCAAATAAAGGAGACAAAAGACACGTGACAACTAAATGAAATACGTGATCCTAGATGTGGGTCCTGGAATGGTTCTCTCTCTCTCTCTCTCTCTCTTCTTCCCGGACATCATCTACCTATCTAACCAACTATCCACGTGCTTAAAACTTATTATTGGGACAATTGTCATAAATTAAATAAAGCCTGCAGATTATATGATAACAGTGTGTCCTCGTTAGTTTCCTAGTTTTTATTATTATAAATCTGGTTATATCACAGAATTTTCTTATTCTTACAAAATACTAGAAATCTGGGTGAAGAGTATTCTACAATTTTTAACTCTTTTTATGACTTTAAAAAATAAGTTTAAAGTTATTTCAAAATAAAATATTATAAAAATTAGGGGTATAAATTTATATAATCAAATGGAGAGATGTGGACTGTTAGGGACTGCACGTTTGTGTCTTTCCCAAATGTATGTTAAAGTCTAAGCCCCAGTGCGATGGCATTTTGAGGGGGTCCTGCTGGGGGAGTGGTTAGGTCATAAGGGTGGAGCTCTTGTGAGTGGAACTCACTCTCATATAACACTCACTCACTCCCTCTCTGCCACCTGAGAGCACTCTGAGAAGGACAACTCTAGCCAGGAAGCGGGTCCTCACCAGACAATGAATCTACTGGCACTTTGGACTTGGACTTCCAGCCACCAGGACTGTGACAAATATATATTGGTGTTTAAGCCACCCAGTCTATGGTATTTTTATTACAGCAACCTGAACAGAATAAGACATGTACGTTGAACAAAAACAGTAATTATACTGAATCAGGTTAAATTGTAACCATGCTAAACATTTGTTAAGAGACCTAGGGGTGTTGTTTCTCTCAGGGTTAGTTTCAAAGTGCAGTGAGGCCTCCTGGACTGTGTGTAATTGCCAGTAACACAGCGTAAGAGTGAGGGCCTGCAAACATTTAGTGTTGCAATAATACAAAAGCCTCTGGAGCACTCCAGCCAAAAGTATTCAGAGACGCCTAGGTGGACCAGGGCCAACAGGCTGCACGAGGCTGAAAAGAATCTAAAGTAAATATGAGTCGCAGGCTGACCCCTGACTGGTTGCTCACTTGGCAGTTTTCCATTTTCTGTAGCACCCAGGAAGGGAGGCCCCTTCCAATTAATAGAAGTCTATTTTGTCTAACTACGACCCTCAGAAAGCAAGGATAGTCAAAATGCTTTGTATCTGAACAAAAATATCTCTGAATTCATTTAACACTGACTTGGTCCTAGGTCCTTTTACTTTTGTGGGGCTCTCATTGTAATGATATTTTTTTCTGTTTGAGATAAAACTTAGATTTTTGTGGGCCCAATTTTATCTTTTTCTGTACACACACACACACAACAACAACAACACTTTCCTTCACTCTAAAACTTTATATTTTTATTATTTAAAAAAATTGAAATATTTTCATGGGCTTCTAAAAGTATTTATTGTAAAATTACTGTGCCTACTATGCCTAAAGCATGTCAATCCTGATTAGAATGAGAGTTTTAATTATTTGAGCTCTGTATCTCTACCTCTGAGGAAAGTGAAATATTTGAATTGATGTAGGCACTTGGTTGCTAAAAATCCTATCTTTTTCCATAACATGTACATTTACATGTCTGAGTGTTAGCTGAATTTTATAAATCTACGTATCACTATTTATACTTAGATCCATTTATGTGATATCACATCGGAAGCCACAGTTGAGGTTTCTGTGTATTTACATTTAACGACGTAACCCATGTATTTTTACTCAGCATTCTCTTGACGAAGTCCCAGACAACTATCATTTTCTCTCTGTGAAGGGGATCCCTTAGTGGATCCTAGACCCTCCTGATATCCTGCTCTTTGACAAATTGTACTTTCATCATGTGGTTTCTGTACTCGTTTTCTTTCCTTTTATTAGCATTAATGGGTTTATTTTTAAAATAAGACATCTCTGTGAAATAGTTATATGTTTCTATTAATTCCTTCTGAGTGTGATTTTGTTGATGAGTTCATAGCTTACCTCCTGTGAAGGGCATTGTGGTGTTGCACAGGTTTCTGAACAATGAAATAGAAGAAAAAGTGCCATATGGGGGCACAATATTCATTTTAAAAACTACAAATATTAGTCTTCCAACTGGATGTTATGCAAACAATCAGTGAGAATCATTTGAAAAGACATCGATGTCCAGAGGTGGCCACAAATGATTGTTTATTTGCAACAACCTGTTTCTCAACATGAAGACATTGTCCATAGTCCTCATAATCTTCCCATCAGAGTTGAAAGAGGATCTAGCGGAGCTGAGCCTTTCATTGAAATTAGTCTTTTTTCCCTCCCTGCACCACTGTTTCCATTGTGCCAAGTGTTAGGGCAGTGCTTTAATGCCAGAGCAGGATGACATAGTCTACTTCCATCGCAAACTTACCAAAGAATTAGAAGTGATTCAGAATAGACCACACTGTAAACAAATCCTGAGAAATCATGCAAGTGCTTTCTAACGTGATTACTTATTTGATTCACGCAGAAATAGAATGTCTAGGTGCTGGATGTTCACTGGCGAACAAAATGGCAGGAAGCAAATCCCTGCCTTCACGAACCTTAACGCGTTACAGATGTCTGTTTAGTCTCGCCTGCCCTGTCCCCTCCCTTCTGAATTCCGTAGCCATGGTTTCATTTATTTGATAAAGTAAATTCCAAAACAATCTGGGGAGCTGGCTAACCTCCGTTCTGCAGAGAGAACCAGAGAAGCACTAGAAAGCTTCAGAAATAAGAACTAGATTTGAATTGGGTATTAGTGTGATTGAAACAACTCCAGGTGCACGTAGGCTAATCCTGGCACTCTGACCCCGGGGATTCCTTTTTCTGTGACAACCGAGTTCAGTGGTCTTTGGTAGTGTGAGTGAGGTGCCCACAGCTTCCAGGAAGCTGTGAGGAAAACCTGTGAGGATCATTTCAGTTCACCACGGGATGCAAAAGGCAATGATTTCAATGACAAAGGAGTACCTAAACCAGATAAATCATTCATCTCTTTCTTTTTTATTGTGAAGCTCATTCATGAAGAGACCGCTGCTTGGATCTGCAGCAAAAATGGGTACATAAGGCTGTGCAATAGTTTGGAGGAGGGGAGTTGATTTTGCTCAATTAAAATTCTTCATTTGTCATTGAACTGATAAAGAAGATTCAGAAAAATCAGCTTATCTGATGAAATGGCACTGACCTTTTCTTGCAGCTAGTTAAAAGGTTTCTTTCATGCATTTGCCTCTTCAATGATCGGAAAAAAAGAATAGCAGTAGTGATTTTGCTTTTTTAATAACTGAAAATGTGGAGCAAAACTAAACAAAAAAGAGTATTAATTTCTCAGAAAAAGCACAACAAAATTTCCTTTACTCTTTCTTAATTTACTATTTGTTAGTAATTGCTTTTAGGGATTTCAAAGCCTCTGGGGATGGTGGTCCCCAGGAAAACACTCTGGTATGCTCAGAGGCTCCCAGGGAGAGTGATCCTAGAGATGAAGGTGAAGCTGGAAGTCTCTCTGATTTATCTTGAAAGTCACACCACATCATTGGCATCACATCCAGTTTGTTAAGCAAGTCCTCAATATCAACTCAGACTTAAAAAGAGGGGAGTTAGATTCCACCTTTCAATGGAAGGAGCAGCAAAAAATTTTCAGCCATCTTTAAGTTGCCACACAAGAATTGAAAACCAGTGTAAGAGCCTAAACTCCCCATGTTGTCGATGGAGGTGCACTGATAGGACATCACTTTTGAGTAAGTGCAGTTAACTCTGAAACTGAATACATGATGTCTTGGACTTCGGGAAAGCTTTAAGTAAAAAACTGTCTTAGAGTCTTGCCGTATTGCTTTTGGTGTCTCTCTAATAAAGTATACCTTTAGTTGTCTGCTTACAACTTCTCGGGAGAAAGCCTTTTAATTCTTATTTACTTTTTGCGTGGACTAGGAAAAAAAAACAGATTTTCAAGTTGAGTAGGAAAAATTAACAGACCCTGTGGGAAGGGGAGTGACCACTGCAAACACTGCTTTCTGTCTTTTCCATCTTCTGTCACCATCACAGTTTCCTACTGCAGGCCCCGTGAGGGTATTACCAAGAAAGGAAAGCAGATTTCCAGGCATCTGAAAAGGGTTTAGATCATTGAAGAGGGTGTTGCCACAGATCGGCTTCTCAAGAAGGAGAATCTGATGAAAAAATTCTAGAGAAGTTGTATGACAACATGCATGTGGTTAACATACTGTCCTATATTCTTCAACGTGGTTGAGGTGGTAAATTTTAAGTCATTGTGGTTTTTGCCACAATTTAAAAAAAAATCCAGAAAGTAGATTCTGGGATGATTTTGGAGTTCAAGACATTTATTAAGGATCTAAACCTATGAAAAGAAGGAGAGGAAGCAGGATTGGGTAGAGGTGAACAATCGAATTGCTTATGCAAGTCCCATGATAGACTTAGAGAACCCAGCGGGACAAGCCCCAGGGCAAATGTTGTCCGGCCCAGTGTCCCCCTTCATACTCTCAGTAAGCTGCTGGATGCAGGCTGCCTCAGGAGGGGTGTGACCTTGGTCCAGGTAGCTCCAGCAAGTTCTTAGTTGAGGAGGGGTCTGGGCAGTGGAATGCCTTTCTACTGCCATTGCTTGAGACAGAAAATACAACAACAATAAAAAATTGACTGTACTTTTGCAGACATCATCAGAGATCCCTGAAGGAATGAGTCACATAATTTAATGATAATTTTAGCACACTGAAAATGGAATCAAAGAATATTTAGCATTGATTATTGCTAAAAAATATCTGCTCCTCTGTTTTTACATACACACAAATCCTCACTTGACACCACAGAATTAAAGGTAAAGAGAATAAGTCACAGGGGTATGAGTATGAAGAATGTAATATATTTAAGCTTTTTAAATTTTCACACTATTGAATTTATTCATAATCTCAATTCTTATGGATTTCCTCTGTGTTTTTTTGCATTTCTATTCTTTTGTGTATGTGTGTGTGTGCTTTTGTAAAAACAGAACTTCTAATCCAACATATAATAAGATGAAATTTGAAGCTTAAAAATGTTACTAAAGAGAAATTATGTTGATTCAGTTTTTAATATTTTCATGTGATTTTACAGTTTCAAATAGAACAACTTTTTCACATTCCTAACCAGAATATTTTGAGGTTCTCAAAGATCTCACTTGCTCTCAGCATCAACTTAAACAAGTTCTTATTCTCTGCAACCTCAGTGGCTCATCTACACAATGGAGACATGATGTCATGCACTCCACAGACCACGGTGAATGTTAGATGGTGCACTGTGATAGACGGCTTACGACGGTGGCTGGAACAGAGAAACAAGTCAATGTGTGTAACTGACTGCTTTGTGATACTGGTAACTATCCTTTCATTAGCAAAAATCAGCCGTCACCAGATGCTACAGTTTTGCAAAAGATATTTGTTGAAAAGTAATGCTTTAGTAATGAAAATCAGAAGCTCTAACCCCAGGGTTCTGTCTCTAAGAGTTTTCCAAATCTGTCACAAGGTGGCCCCAAATACATATCCTTCCTGACTCTGCACTCATGGAAAATTAATCAAGCAGAAAGAAGATATTGCCACAAAAAATCCATGGTAATAATAACCCAAAGTATAGATGGTTCACTTAATAATGAGCAGAAGAGAGAAAAGCAAGCCCCATGTATTTGAAATGGGCAAGAAGTCAGTTAAATGTGTCTAGACATTTTTCTTCAAGGCTAGTTTCAATAGACGGGTAAATAGACTATCCTGTTGATGCTGAACACTGCAGTGCATGGCCCAGCATGTCTGAGGAAAACTTCTCGTCTTTTACCTTTCCCCTACTTTATAAATTGGTTATTTAGCAATTATTTACTTTTGGGCTTTACCTGAGTACTTCTTTCCTTTTCATCCTCTCCCACTTGTACCACAGAGAAAAACCATGGATTATAAATGATGTAAGCCCCAGCAGGAAAGCCTCAGGTTAAAGGTTTTATAACATCATGACTAATTCATTACTTCTTCCTCTTATCTCAGAGTCCTTGAAGTCTTAAGATGGAGCCTCAAAAATTTTTTTCCTGACAGTAAAAACTTCTTTCCAGGCTAGGTAGTGTAATACTAGAGGCAATGCTTAGCAACTGATTGCAAGTAATAGATAATGTTTGGATAAATCGTAAAGAATTAATACAGGGGAACTGGGCATATAAGAATGGCTGTATGTAGTTAAGGGTCTTAGCCCTGGAATCAGAAGTTCGGTGTTCTGGTTTATCTTAATAGGAGTGTAGGTTGGATAAGTCTCTTCAAGAAAATCCTGCTTAGTTCGTAGAGGTGTTGTGAGAATTACATGAGATAGTACGTAAAATGTTGAACATTTTGTTTGGAGCATGGTGAGGACATAATAGTACATTTTATTACCATCCTTGCTCTCACTCACACTGCCGTGGGATAATGAAAACAATTAATTTAATCTCCGATGGAAAAATCCAAACATATCCCTGCTGGTATTGCTCAGTGGATCCTGAACTGAGCCTCAAAACCCAGCTCTAAATGATGTGATATCTTCCGTGTTTGTTTGTTTGTAGACAGACAGGTGGTCAGCAGTGCAGACAGACAAACAAATCTTGCCTGCAAGAGTGCAACCTGGAGTTGAACAGGACAATCTGAGTAGAAACTTTAGCCAAAAATAATAGAAAATTATATTTTTGAGTGAGCTTATAGACTTTTCAAAGTAAATGAGAGAGACCTGATTTGACTGTGTACACTTTATCACATATTTTATTTTTATTTCAGGAAAAGAAGCAGAAATAAGATGGAATTGTTAAATTTAGTAATCAACAGAAGCCTTTCCTGTACTGTCCTGAAAGTAAAAAGATAAAATTAGACAGTCCAATTGTAGTGTAGATAAATCACAATTCATAATCAAATGTGACTCGCCTTATACTCAAAATTGCCCACTTAATGTTTTACATAATTGTGAAAATTCCGTTGCAGATGATTTATGATTAGGGCTTTTGCAGTTAGCCGCCAGGACCAGCTTGGACAGGATTTATAACACTAGTTGTAAAGCACGTGTTTGATGTTCTCCTAGCGTTTTAGAGAAAGGGTTCAGTGCTTATTTTCCAAAATGAATCTGCTATTAAGAAACAACTGATTTCATCAAGAATGTAGTTGTATGCCTAATACATTTCAAGATGGATTCAAATGCAATGTTTACACATGATCTTTGGAAATGTATCAAAAACTAAATTACACTGTTAATGACTAAAAACTGGAATGAAGATTAGCATGTTCATTTATACACATACATACTACCTACATGCATACACAGTGACATGTGTACACACACATACCAGGCACTCTGTTCATATTTTTATATATTATTCCATCTAATTTTAATAACAATAAGTGTCATTATCTCCATTTAACATATTAGGAAACTAAGAGCTTGATACATTAGATTAGTGATTTCCAAAATGTTGGCTATGTACTATTTTATGATGTAATAATTAATGCACATAAAAGAAACATTTATTGCAGATGTAAAGTGCCAAACATAATGAAAAGTATAATAAAAATGAATGTGCATGAATGCATACTGTAAACATCAAAACTAGAACTTTGTCCCTATGATCACATCTATGGGCTCTTCCAATCTTCTCTCCCTCTGCTTCTAGGGTTAATTACAGCCCTAAACTTTGATTCATCCTTACAGTTAGACATGTGGCTATTTCTCAAAATTAGCCTAGACATTAATTTATTGGTAACATTTTTTTTGTATAAAACTGCATCAGTGGTTTGGCAGTTGTAGATTTAATCTAAACGCTGGAAGCACAATTCTAGGATTTTGTACTTTCAGCTCAGAAGTCATCAGTTTGTTCTGTGGTTTTAACTTAGTATTTACATGTGTTTTCTTGACAATCACTTACTTTGCCCTGACTAAATCAGAAAAACTGAATTTAGCATTAGAGTTCAAAATACTTTTCTTAAAAATTTCCAACATTTGAGATTAAATGAGGACAAGATAAAATACACGATCTCATAATTTTTTACCAATTTTTTATGGGGCCAATGGGAACGTGAAAAATGTATGAAGCCAAAAATGTTTTCTGCTGTTTATTATATCTCAGAACCAGCAGACTGCAGAAATCTCTTCAGCTTTTACATTGGTTACTCTTGCAATATACCTGCTATGTGCTGGGCACTGGCTATAGGCTTTATGTCCATTTCATTCAATAATTTCTGTCTGAATTGTTGATAGAATAGATTAGATGATCCTTCGTTTCCCTAATCAAATATTTATTAAGCACTTATTAAGTGCTGGAACTATACTCAAATCTGAGACTTCAAATATGAAAGGCTACAATCAAGGGTGTTAGAAGATCATACAATATTAAGATAATATCAATGTGTTTATTTCTCATTCATTTAAGGAAATGTTTACAAAAACAAATAGAATCCAGAAGTAAAAGAGCCCTAAAGCAGTTTGTGTAGGCACTGTGGGTGTCTGGAACTCTGGACTGTGGCCCTTTGTGACAGGCAGCTGTTGCCCTGAGCAGGTGTCAGTGGAGGTTGCATGTTGGGCACCTCATCTCTCCTGTGTCATCCCTTGTGGCCAACAAAATTCACACACTGAATAATACAAGTGTCCAGCACTTTAATGAAGGTTGGGGAGCAACTAAAGGAGCAGTATCAGGTGAGCCTGGTATAGCTTCTTATGCCAGAAAGTATGAAAATGCTAAAAAGCAAAGGGATCTGTCACAAGGACATGGGAACCAGCTTGAGGAGTAGACCTCATGGAGAAGGGGAGATGTGAGCACAGATCTCAAGGAAGTGAAGGATTTAGCCAAAGAGATACCTGGTGGAAGAGAATTCCAGGCAGAATAAACATTCCTGAAATGGAGGCATGGTTGCTGTAAGTTTAAGGAAGAGGGAGGAACCAGTGGGGTTGGAGTGAGTGAGGAGGGAATAGTCAAAACTGCCACAGCATGCAAAGCCTTGTATGTGACTAATTTCTAAGGACTTAGGTATTAACACCAAGTGAGAGGAAGGCCAATGGTGGATTTGGAATAGAGTTCTTGTTTGGCTTATATTTTGAAAAGACCCCACAGGAAAGTGTTGTCAAGAATAGACATAAGTGAACATAATGTATCAAGTTACCAGTTAGAAAGCTATTGCAGTCATTCAGGTGGCTGAAGATGGTAGCCCAGACCAGAGGGTCAGACCAGGAGGGTACCAGAACCAGTGGTTAAAATTTGAAAGTAGAGCCAACAAGATTTCCTGTTGCGTTGGATGTGGAGTGTGTGAGAAAAGAGAATTGAGGATGACTTTTAAGTTGGCTTGTAATAATATTCCAGGTGACAGATGCATGATAGAGACAATGGAACTGGTTGGCTTGCACTCAAAAGATATTGTGGAGTAAAATTGGTAATAATTGCTGATAAAACTGCCATTTTTATTTGAAATGTAGGTGTTATCAGTTTAGGGCATATTTTATACTGCCTTCTACCTTTACTTCAAAAGCATCCTCATAATTAATTCCATCCTACAGATAACCCTGTACTAGCTGTCTTATTTCTCTTGTTCTGAACCTCAATTTCTTCTGTGCATTCTTGATGTTTTGCATAATAATTATAAAATATAAATATTTGGGGATATAAATCCTAATGTTTTTAATGTATTGGTAATTAACAACAAGAGGAAGGGGGAAATGAGCCCAAATACTCATGTGGGTGTGTGCTAGTAATAGTAGTAATATACAACTTTTTTAAGTTAACCTTTTTCTCTTTCTCTCTCTTTCAAACTGGGGACTGGACTTGACTGAGAAAGCCAGGATCAATTGATAGGAAGTTTGTCATTTTCATACTAACTTGGACACATTATTATAAGAGTTCACTAGGCAAAATTGCAAAGCCAACAATTGCAAAGCAATTTTCCTTTTTGTCACCTTCTCACCTTTATTCCGAACCTTTTTTGCCCTCCACCCACCCTTTGTCCCTGTACTCCCTACTAGAGCTTTGTCACTTTGTCATGCTCACTGGTAGACCAGACCTGCCTTCCAGAGCCTCCACTTCTCCTTCCAAATAAAAATTACCTCACTCCCACATGCCCCAGCTTCACCCCCACCTCAATGCTGCAGATCAATAAGGAATTGATCTGGTTATAGTGTTTGATCCTAAGATTAATGAATGAGCCAAAGCTTTTATCAAAGAACTTGAAAGAGAATTTGCAGAACCAAAAGCCTTCTCTAATAAGATAATATGTGGGAGTAATATTTTATTGCAGACTACCTCCTTTTAAACACCCAAACAATGCACAGACACAAGCCCAGACACACACGTGCACACACACTCCCATGTTTAAAGTAAAATAGCTAAAAATGAGCTTTGTGGTCACATGCAATTCTTTTCTCCCATACCCTTTCCCTCTCTCCCAACTTACATTGTCATACACAGCTTTAAGTATAGGATAGGTTTATGCATATATTATGACAACTTGCTCTCAAATGCCATTCTTAGCTTCCTAGAAGTAACTGTGGATTTGTGCATTGCTTTATCTGGAGGAATGCATCCTTACAAAATTTGAAGGCAACGTAGTCTTGGCTGGGTCAGGATGAAGGGGATGTAAAGAACTAATGGGCCCTTCAGTATTTTAAATGACTTCGTTTCCCTCACTCAGAAATAGTTTACTCTCTCTGTATCAGAATTAAATTATTACATAAAAACAAGAAAGGTCATTCTTTCTTCTTTTGTATTCAAAGAATATTTCCAACTACGTCAAAGTAAGATAACTAACGGAAGGGTTTTAGATTATGAACATGAGAAAGTACAGCGGAATGAGGTCCATTCCTGATTTATGTATCAAGGAGGCTCCCAGTGCTATCAACCCTGTCTCTCTTAGTCTGGGGTTTAGTAAGTGCTGGGCGGCCGGCCCCACAAGAGATGGAGAAACTGCCCGAGAGGGTAGTAGGTTGCTCAACATAAGTAGGATCATGCAAAGGAATCAAGAGCCTCTGACTCACAGCCTGTGTTTTCTAAAAGAAAACCACATTTAGAAGTTTAAATTCATAACCAAATACCTCCAAGCACAACTAATCAGAGGGACTGTGAGGCAATCAGCCATCTGGGAAAAATACATAAGAACTCTTACCTCTTGCACCAAGTGTGAAACACATCCCAGAATTGTGGTGATGTCTTAACTTCGTTTACTGTAATGTAAAGTTGAAGAAAGGAGGGGGTAGAGCATTGGGGATGGCACTATCACCACCCTGGGACTAAATGAAGATGGGTGTTTTAGGGTAACTTGATAATTCCTAAAGGCAACACAGGACCAAAAAAATATAAGCCAAAGAACTTTAAACTAGGCCACTGGATAATGGAAAGCTAAAGGATTTTACAATCTATGGAATACCCAGGGAGAAAAGTATTTCTGTAGACCAAATATTTTTTGCCATGCCCCCATGTTTAAAAAGAATTGCCATACTTTTCACTCTTTCAAAATCAGAACCTGAGACAAGGGCTTGCGTGCTGGTAGGTCACTTGTGAAGGGGCCCAGGACACTGGAGTGAGGATGTGAAGCAGAACAGGGAAGGGTGGAAAGCCACTGCAGGTAGGTGTGCCTCATGGATTTGTGGCTGCGGACAACAGGGTTTCTATTTCCTAGAAATTTCTAGAAAGCACATAGGCTGCCTCCTAGAATTGTTTGTCATAAAGGCCTGGAGTCTGGAATATATAACCATCAACTCTCTTCATCCAGTGTTGGTTCCCTGGGAGCGTTAATCCCCACCCCTACTTGTAGTTGTCCTTCCCTACCAATCAAGCAGATTCCTGTTACCTCCAGGAGAGTTGTGAAGACAATGCAGAAAGATACCTGCTTTCAAAGTGGGCAGCTACCAGTGTAAAGTGAATCTGAGATTGTATGGAGCTCGTCTACACAGTTGTGATTGAAATTAAGGGTGAGTTTAGGGTATGTGATGTGGAGAACAGTAAATGAACGTCAGAGGCTGCCTCTTGCACCACTCAGAGATTCACTAGAGCACCAGCTAAGTTCACTCGGTCACTGAGCCTGAGTGGAACAAGCTACACTCCCTACTACTGCACGTAGTCCTGGGCCATCATCGGTATTTGTCATTGCCCTTCCCCACATTTGCTCTAGATTTTTGATACCCTTGGTGAGGAATTGAGCTGATTTCATTCACTTACCTGGAGGGATAACATAAACCTTCCTCCCTGAGGGGCTTTAACTTTTAGTTGTCTTGCCATTATTTGGCCACAGTTTTTGAAATTGCCCATTTTCTATTTTCCCGTGGCATAGAAACACCCCAAGTCCTTATATGTGCCAGCAATGCTAACTCCTCATGATAATCAGGGTCAATTATATCAACCAGAATAGTAACTCTTTTATTGATCTGCTGGTCTATGAGCATGAGGAGTCCAAGTGACCAGAAGAAAGTTGGAGTTTTAGGTTCAGTGGGATACTTTGGTGGGTGCTGGTTCCAATATTCTTGGAATCAAAACTTTGATTTGTCAGATCTTAGCATTGTGAGTTCCAGAAGCACAAAATCTGCAAGTTGGTGGCTGGGCATGGTGGCTAGAAAGCTGAGTGCTACTTCGCCCTGGTGTTTCCCACATCCACGTATATATTCTAGCACCATACAATGACTATTGTTTGAATACATGTACCACATCCTGGAGAATAGCACCCCTCCATGCCTTTGAGTGTCATCTCTGAGCTGGTGCACTCTAGCTAGAATGTGATGTTAGTGTTTACCTAAGTCTGTCAACATTGTCACAGAGGGGAATCACATGGTTTAGGTCAGAAATCCACTCCAGTCTACTATCTTCCTAAAACCCTAACACTCCCTCCCCCTAAATCTCTTTTCTCCACTAATTCCCAAAAATTCATGTAAAAAACTTTAGCCCTGGCTCACTTAACATTCTTCTCAATTCTTTCATTCATGTTCTCCTTTAGTCTTTGAGCCTCAGGTGGCTTTTCTTAGTTGAGTTTACTGCTCTTTGTAACGAAAATGAACCTGGGTTTTAGTTTTAGCTCCTTCCAGACCTCCTAGTATTTTCTCCTCCTACCAACATAACAGAGATCCTGAAACATACTAGCTCCATCCTTAGGTGAAGAAGGAAAGAGGAAACATGGAGAATGCTTACTCCTGTCATGCCTATTCACATTGAACAAACTTTCAAGTATACAATGAATGCTTATATAGTTTCTCGTCCTACCCAAGGAGACCATTCACCAGAGTGTCTGAGGAAGGGAGCATCTGTGCTGGTGCTGGTCCTTTTCTGAATGTTCCATGCTGCTCTGTCCTACACTGTTTTTGCAGGAAGGTCCATTTCTGGCTTTTTCTATTTCCTAGTCTATATTATTCATCCCTGATCATTCTTATTCTGTAGTTAAATATTTATTAATAATCAAACTTCAGTTATTAAGTTGTCTTTATTATTTCATACTTTTAGAAAGTTTTGCTTTCCTTCAACATAACTTGCAAAATATTATACAATGCTTTCATCTTGGAAAAGAGTTGTATGATTTTGCACTCTGTCTTTCTAACCTAAACTCTGTATGTTTGGGAGGGAGGGGCAGGAGGAGGGCTTTGCCCTGAGGGGAATTCTCAGCAACCTGTGACAATATAAGATGTGTCAGTTCCTTCAAATCCTACTTGAGGTACAAGCTGGAAACACATCCTCATTCACAGTGTTACACTCTTTCCCTGGGTCACCATTAAACACCCCCTCAAAAGCATTAGTTAGGGTTGTTGCTATTTTATCTCTTCATTTCCAAAACAATGTGGGCTACGCTATCTCTAAGGCCATCTATTTTTATTCCTCAGAAATTATATCACTTTACTGAGAGTAGGTAAAAATGTATGCTAGGCCTTTGACAGTATTTCTGGCCTTGTAAAAACACATATGGGACCATGTGCTAATAAAGAGTGACATATTCCTGTGGTACCACATTTCTCCTCCCAAACAAAAGCTTGGATAAGGCCACGGTATGAGGAACTTCTTGTATTTTGTTATAACAAACAAAATGAATGATGTTGTGGGAAAGAGCAAAGGGAAAGGAGAGAAGTAGAGAGAAAACTGAAGGGTATGTGAACCTCAGCTCTCAACTTAGGACGTTTTTTCCTCCTTTTGGCAGCTGGAAGGGGGGGGGGGCGCGGGGGGGCAGGGGGAGGGGAAAGGAAATGTAAACAAGATTGAGAGAATAGGACAGGGACTGACTTGTATCTCAGAGAAATGTTTGGCTATTTGAGTGGGTATTTTGAGTTGTTTTTCTGTTGTATTAGAACACTGACAGATGTTTCACTTTAACTGAGCCGAAGCTCCTTATTCCAATTCTCTATGAACATTTTTGATTTTGGAAATTTCTATCACCAGTAGCCAGATCCAAAGTGTTGAATATTGGAGTAGCTCTACAAGTTATAGGGTTGCCCACAGGAAGAACTTCCATGTGACTGAGCATAATTTATCATCAAATTCAAAATAGGTGCTACCTCTGGAGATGCAGTTAGGGAGAGTACACAGCAGCCTCAGCTGCAGTGGTAATATTTTAGTTCCTAAAGGGAATGATAGATATATTGTTTATTAGATTATTTTTATACTGCTTTGAATTTCTGAAATATTTTACTATAACAATTTTTAAACTAATCAATTGAATGAGAATAAAAGAGTACACACTTTATGATTATCTGTTAATGCTGAGGATGTCTTATTAGCTCGACACCCACTAGTAAGAAGGTAATCAATACAATAATATGATAACTCTTACAAAGGCTTTATGCAAGCTCTGTTTTTCATTTACTCAGCAGGAAGGCATTATTACATGATCATGAAGGGGTGTCATGAAAGAATTTTTTAATGTAACCTTTTTCTTTCCTTTTATACATTGTTCCCCTGCTTCTGGTCCTGACGTGCTAGGAGAAGTCCATCGGGTATTTTGAGGGTTTAGAGCTTAGACAACATATTTAAAAGAAGAGAGATTCGAAAAGGGGCTTCCCAGCTGGAGTGATTCCCCACCCCTTTCCCCACTCCCTTCCAGGGACTTTTGGCCAAGTCCAGAGACAGTTTTGATTGTCACCACTTGGGAAAGAGGGTATTGTTGCTATCTACTGAGTAGAGGGCAAGGATGCCGTGAAACATCACACAGTGCACAAGCCAGCTTCCTGAAACAATTATCTGGCTCAAAATGTGAATGCCACTTAGGTTGAGAAACCCTGTTCTGAAGATAAGAAAAGTTTTTGCTGGTGTGGGGGTGAAGTGGATTGAAGGATGGGAGGGGTTCATGACAGAGTAGGTACTGGTGGGTTCCAGAGAGGGAGGGACCCTGTGCTCTCTCTCCCAGAAGGGTATTGCAAAAATAGTAAAACCCCAGATTTGTGAGATCTGATAAAAAGCTACAGAAATCTGGGCAAAAAAGGCTTTAGATCACTTCCCAGAGCATGGAAATATGCACCAGCAATGGCAAGGAAAAGACATAATGATTCATCTCTTCTTGATCCTTTGCCAGTAGCTGTGGAGAGAGCCATGCACCTAAGGGCTTTAGGCAGATAGGAACTGTGAGCATAACATGGATGCCAAGCAGAAAATTGACAATGATGTTCCAGGGGTTACCCCTATGATCTCAGTTCTGTGTCTCCCTCCTAACTTAGAAATTATCCTTAGAAAAGGAAAGAACCTACTATCAAGTTAGATCATGTGTCCACCACCCAGGTGGAACAGGATTAAGAACAGGAAGTGAGGTAGACTACAGAAAAATAGATACATTTCTTGTATACTTGTGCTTATAGACTAACAATTTATCTACTTCACCATACATTCTGTTACTTAATTGATGTTTTATTTGAAAATTAAGCCAATGCTAATATATGATACTCATTTCTTCAAACATTACCCATACTCCTTTAGGTGCTCCACAGACCCCAGACCTTACCATCCTTTGCCTGCATGTACAGGTGTGCACATCTCAGGTAACAAGTGGAGGGGATGAGTTCCACAGTTACCAGTAATTATGTTTCCAGGTAGAATTCTTCTTTGGGACTCTAAA
>VMDR010015165.1:0-22634 GCA_007922815.1 Macrotus californicus | reverse complement strand
AGAGCAAAGAAAAATTGAAGCAATGATAACTGGTATCACATGGAGAAGCTGCTTAATCAATATGGAGGCCCCAGGGAAATTATATACTAGGAAAACATAAACCCTGCAAAAGCTCATCACTGAACACGTGTGAACAGTGAGCAAAATCCTCCTTTACCAACTTAACATTGAAAACTGGTAGATGTTTGTATGTCTTATAAAGGCTGTGTGGGTTTACTTATGGAATTCCAGTGATGGCATAAAAATGAAAATCAGTGCAAAAAATCTTTCAGAAATAAATAACTAAATTTATGTCCAAACACTTGGGGATACCTTAGATATAAAATAACCAGAAATATGTAATAGTAGGATAAACATAATAAGTGGACCATCTTATCTTGCTGTGCCAATTTTATGAATTTGAAAGGAAATGAAAGACCCTGTCACAGATATTGATGATTTTCCAAATTCTTATATAATAAGACTGAAAAAACTTTATTCACTTAATAGGAAGCATACCAGGATCTCCTTATTAATCAAGATTTTTCCCCAATGACCCATCTTTTGTAAGACAATAATGAAAAAACTATAAACTAGAATTTGTTCAAAAAGCAACTTCTAGAACTTGTCCTTGGCTCACTGTCACACTGTTTCCATGTTCTCTTTGACATGATTGCATCTTTCTCATGTATTAGTAACCCCCTAGCAAAAATTTTAAAAGTGGATGAATGCATAAATGATAAATGAACCTGAGATACTTCAAGATCATACTTCATCTAGGTAAATATAGATTATCAAGCTGATCAGATTATAAAGAAAAATAAAATTGTAGAAAAAAATATCAACAGGAAGAATTTGAACAAAACAGGTCTTTCAATCAAGCCCCAGCTAATTATAATATTCAGTTGACCAGGCGAACCAGTCTCTGTTCATTCTATTTAATTGAGATTGTACTGTATATAGAGCACTATTGTCTAAATGTTCTAATATTGAATGAAAGTATAAGAGAATTGGCTAACCAAATTTACTTTGTTTAGGAAAACTGTAATAAGGAAAGGTTACCAAAGTGCCCGAAGAGACCTGTCCATCACAAAATGGAACAACATAATTACAGATGAAATTCAACAAGGAAACCACATAATATAATAATCTTTGAAAAGAAGAAATACTCATATGTGGTGTTGGGTTCTGAACCCAACACCCAATTGTAGTCAGTCAATCAATCCTCACTTCATGCAACTCAGGAGCAATAAGCCTACTCAGCAAAACTGAACTCTTGATTACATTAAAGTATATTGATCTACCTGTGTAGCCACAATTTTCCAGCTGATAAAATGCCCTGTTGTTATTTCACTTAATACTTTGAATAATCTGAAATTAGTTAAATCAGAGCTACTTTGTCTGGATACAGATTTTTTGAGGAGGTGGGGTAGATGTTTTCTTTTTGCTTTGCTGTCTTCCATTTGTACTTGACAAAGTCATTGTGCTCTGTCTCCATTTGCAACAGAACTTCTTTCCCAGGACATCTCAGATTCTTTAAAGCACCTTTCCCCTTGAAGGATATTCCTTTGTCCTCTTTCCTCTATTTCCTCATCATCTGAAAAAAACTAGTCTTTATGAATAGAATCACACATGTTAATGTGTTCTAATGTGTTTCGTAAGTATATTTTATTGATTATGCTATTACAGTTGTCCCATTTTTTTCTCCCTTTTATTCCCCTCCATCTTGCACCCCCCTCCCATCAGCATTCCCCCTCTTTAGTTCATGTCCATGGGTTGTACATATAAGTTCTTTGGCTTCCACATTTCCTATACTATTCTTAACCTTCCCCTATTTTGTACCTGCCTTTTATGCTTCTTATTCCCTGTACCTTTTTCCCCATTCTCTCCCTACACCCTCCACATTGATAACCCTCCATGAGATCTCCATTTCTATGATTCTGTTCCTGTTCTAGGTGTTTGTTTAGTTTGTTTTTGTCTTTGTTTTTGTTTTTTTAGGTTCAGCTGTTGATAGTTGTGAGTTTGTTGTCATTTTACTTTTCCTAGTTTTGATTATCTTTTTCTTAGGTAAGTCCCTTTAACATTTCATATAATAAGGGCTTGCTGATGATGAACTCCTTTAAGTCAATCTTATCTGGGAAGCACTTTATCTGCCCTTCCATTCTAAATGATAGCTTGCTGGTTAGAGTAACCCTCCTTTGTAGGTAACTGTCTCCTTTTCTCTTGCTGCTTTTAAGATTCTCTCTTTATCTTTAATCTTGGGTAATGTAATTTTGATGTGCCTTGGTGTGTGCTTCCTTGGGTCCAACTTCTTTGGGACTCTCTGAGCTTCCTGGACTTCCTGGAACTCTGTTTCCCTTGCCAGATTGGGGAAGTTCTCCTTCATTATTTGTTCAAATAAGTTTTCAATTTCTTCTCTTCCTCTTCTCCTTTGGCACCCTTATGACTCAGACGCTGGAATGTTTAAAGTTGTCCTGGAGTTTCCTAAGCCTCTCCTCATTTTTTTGAATTCTTATTTCTTCATTCAGTACTGATTGAATGTTTATTTCTTTCTTCTGTTCCAAATTATTGATTTGAGTTCCAGTTTCCTTTCCTTCACTGTTGGTTTCCTGTATATTTTTCTATATTTCACTTTGCATAGCCTTTAGTTTTTCCTCTACTTTGTGTCCATACTCAACCATTTCTGTGAGCATCCTCATTAGCAGTGTTTTGAACTCTGTATCTGATAAGTTGGCTATCTCTTCCTCGTTTGGTTGTTTTTCTGGAATTTTGATAAGTTCTTTCATTTGGGCCATATTTTTTTTGGCCCAGGGCTCCTGTTATGTTGTAAGGGGCAGAACCTTAGGTATTCACCAGGGTGGAGCAACCCATGTTGCCAAGTTGTGGCACTGTATGTGGGGGAGGGTTAGACAAGAAACAACGCCACTTGCTCAGCTCTTGGCTGGCTTTCAGTCACTTCCCCCACTACCCACAAGCAAATTGCACCCTTCTGGTGCTGACTACTAGGTGGGTGAGTTTGTGTACATTCTAGGACCCTGTGGGTCTCTCCAAAAAACTTTCCTGTGAGGCTGGGAGTTTCTTCTGTCTTTGCAACCCCCACAGATTTTTACATCCAGAGATTTTAGGGCTTTATTTCCCTGCCCTGGAATCCTGGGTTGTGCAGTCAGTCTCACTCCTCAGTTGCTCCTCCCAGTTTATCCACACACAAATGTGGGACTGCCCAGTTCTCCAGCTGCCACCTTGCCACATGTCCTCTCCAGCCCGGCTGCCCACCTCCACCCCTCCTGTCAGTCTGAATGAATGTGTCTTCTTTAACTCTTGGTTGTTGGCCTTTCATAGAGTTCGATTTTCTGGCCGTTCTGGTTGTTGTTGTCCTTCTTTTGGTTGCACAAGAAGTCAAAGCATGTCTACCTATGCCTCCATCCTAATGAGTTTTTAATGTACCACAATTCACAATGAGCATATTTGTATTTCAAAAATGCTTTTAAGAAATGTTTGTTCTACCCTCACACCCAACCCTATTGCCCTTAAACGGAACCAAGGAGAAACTCCCTCTGGTCTAGTGCAAGAATTGCAATTACTTTGAGCCTCTGGCTTCTTCGCCTCTCTAACTGATGCCTGTGCCTACTCAATTCTCAACTTCCCATCCCATTTCCACTGGATAGATTTGCCTTTTCTGATTTTCACCCTGGGGAATCACTCTTGGTCACATTTAACAATCACTGTGACCATCGTCATAACCCCAGCATTTGATTCCCATCTCCCTGGAAAACACCTGCCCTCCCCCTACGCCCTACCCCCAGCTCAGGCCTCCCAGAGCCTCACCTATCCCATCATCCCACCATCAATCAAGCAAGCTCCAGGCCCTCTTGATGAGGGCTCAGAAAAATTAGTTGTCGCATCAAAGGCCCTAAAGTAGATTCCATCTCTGAAGCAGGGCTCATATTTTGGATGGCCTTACAAATTGTCCTCTGTGAGATATCATTCCTGCATTAAGTGTCAGACAATAGGCAGGGGCTAAGGTGTGACCTAACAATGCCAGCACAGGGATGACCCTGAATAAGGACAATTTGTTGTGAGTCCTTAATTTCAACCTAGGAGATCCAGCCACTGCTACACCAAAATGGCTGAATCAGGGTGACCTCCTTCAGCCTTAACCTGCATTTTCCTGATAGACAGGACTTGCGGGCACTTTGTCTACACAAGTTTTACAGGAATGGGTCTCTCTTCAATGTTAAGTGCATATATATGTGAGAAGCAAGGAGAAGCTGAGATAAAGGCACACAGAGTGCAAGCATTTTGTTATCTAACACACCTCTTTTTTCAGTTCTATCAAAAATTGAATGCATTTTTAATTCAAGGAATATAATATTCAGAATGATTATTTTTGTTACAGCTGTGGCTTTTTCCTTAGGCGATGAATGCTTCCATCTAATTCAACTACTTATTATCTTTTTTCTTAACTCTTCTATTTCTTTCCCAGTAATAATATATATTTTTCTCAGCTTTTTAAATCTCTTTATTAGATGCAATTTTATGTAATTTGGAATTTACAAGTCTTATCTCATTCTCTTTCTGTCTGAGCAATTCCAGACATTAAGAAGTACAGACTGAATATATTTGTTCAAAGTTCCTGTAACTTTTTGCTTAAGATTTCTGAATAAAAATTATGGCATTGGGACATCTTTTCCATATAGTCATTGCTGGCATCCAGAAAACAAAACAAAACCTTACTTATCCAGTGTCCCACCCTAAAATTTCTCACTTAAGGACTGTCTGACATAGAAGTACTGACTATTTTGCCAAGGGAGTTGGCACAGAGCTAAAAAATAAGCAGAATCAACCATTTTTGGTGCAACAATTCAGCCATTCATAAGTCCAATGTTTGAGTGACAGCTATCGTGGGAGGGATGTTTTAAGGAAATCAAGATATATCTACTGCATTGCTTTAGTTTACCAGGCTGGTAATTCACCTTATAGTTTACCAGGTATTTTCCTTTGGTCCTTAGAATGATCCTGTGAACACCACTCTCATATAATAAATACAAAGTATTAATTTTAATTTAATGCATTCTATTTGTCCAGCTCACTTAATCTGGTATGCTCTCTGCGGAAAATTTTAATCTCATTGAGAATCCCCTTTAATACACATCTCGCATCTTCATTTCACTATCCCGATTCACGCCCTCAAAACCATTTTTAATTCTCTTGTTTCTCTCTCTATTGCCCTTGCCTGGCAAATTCTAAGCCTCAAATACATCCAACTCTCTGCCATCTGGGCCTACCCCTGGACAGCCAAATACTGCTAGAGAAAAATCACATAACTCTGCTAAGCAATTTCACTTTAAATGCACCTGTACAAACTTCAAATGGGCATCGAATGATACCTGGAAATCCTGTGTTTTATTAAAGAAAACTATGTTTCACTAATAAATTTCATTCCCTTCTCTCAAAATCACTGCTTCATTCCTTCTGCTCTGCTCCAAGCTTCCACCCCCCTCACCTGCTCACTCACTTTCAACTGATGGCTCCACTTCATACTCTGCTGAGAAAACGGAGGCCCACAGAGGGCAACACTTTTATATGCTTTCTAGAATCTCTAAACCCTGTCAGTTTCTGGGCCTCTTGTCTGCTCAGGCTGCCACAACGAAGTACCACAGACCAAGTAGCTTAAATAATGAACATTTATTTTCTGGAGGCTAAAAGTCCAAGATCAAAGTGCCATTGAGGTTGGTGTCTGACAAGGTCTCTCACCCTGGGTTTCTCACTGTGTCCTCACGAGGCCATTTTTCTGTGTGCACACATGGAGAGAGAGCTCTCTTGTGCCTCCTCCTCTTTTTTTTTAGATTTCATTTATTTATTTTCAGAGAGAAAGAGGAAAGGAAGGAGGAAGAGAGGGAGAGAAACATCAGTTGCCTCTCACACACCCCAACAGGGGACCTGGCCCACAACCCAGGCATGTGCCCTGACTGGAATCGAACTGGTGACCTCTTTAGTTAACAGGCCAGTGCTCAGTCCACTGAGCCACACCAGCCAGGGCTCCTCCTCTTTTTATAAAGACCTTTTATATAAGGACAAATTCTATTGGATTAGCCCCCATCTCAAGACTTCATTTGACCTTAATTACCTTCATAAAGACCCTGTCCCTAAATACAGTCACATTGGGGTTACGACTTCAGCATATGCATTTTGGTGAAGACACAAATCAGTCCATAACAGTGCCCAGCTTCTCTGTCTTACCAAATGTTAAACAGAAGAAATGTCCCTGCTCCCATCAAGACAATAGCTCCCAACATGATCCAGATCCCAGTCTTTATTACCCTCTTCAGAACATCACTGACCAAAAACAGAGACTCCCTCCCTAAATCTCTCCCTCTCCCTCTCTCTCTCTCTCTCCCCCCACCCCCTGATCATTCTCACAAGCACTCAGACATGCTCCTCCCTTGACTCTACAATCCTTCTCCACCCTCAACTCATTTTTCTCTCTTTGAAACAACACTTATCTAAAGAATTTTCTAAAATCACTGCCTTCCCTTCCTAAACAATTTATTCACTCATCAGACCACTCAAATCTGGCTCAAACTGTTCACCTCAAATTCTTCCACATCCTCCGAGCTCCAAAGTCAATGGACACTTCTCTCCTTAATTTTTCAGCAACATTTGATGCAATTAACCACTCTCTTCCCTAAGAACTCTCCTCTGATTGCATCCATGACATCACACTTTCCTTGTTTTCTTCTGCTGCCTTCTACTCCTCTTTCAAACCTGTAAATACAAGAATGCCCTAGAACTTGCTCCTGGATCATCTTCTCTTCTCCAGCTGCTTCTAATGCTAAGTGATCTCTTTCCACTTCCCGATTTTGAATGCTGTCTCTCTGGTGGTGACACCTAAATTTATGTGTAGCTCTGACCTCTCCCTTCAGCTCCAGACTCATTTATACAGAGCAAATGCCTACCTGACATTCCACTTGGATGTCTGTCAAATGAAACACATCCAGTATTTAACCCTTAATTCCCTTCTCCCTTTTCCAGTCTTCCCATCTCAGTAGATGAGAATGAACTGCTCAAGCCAAAAATGTACCATCCTCGATTTCTGCCCTTCTCTTATTTCCTACATCCAGCATTTTGGCAATTCTGCCTCAAATGCATTCACTTCTCTTTATCTCTATTTCTGTCCCTCTGGTCCAAGGCACATCCTCTCTTGCCTGGACTGGAGCCATGGCCTCCTAACTAGGTTTTCTGCTTCCATTCTCACCACACTGCTATCCACTCTCTGTGCATGTAGCAGAGAAATCATTTAAAAACTTAATTCATGTTTTGTCATTCCCTTGCTCAAAACCTTTTAGTGATTTCTCTTATTAGTAGGATGAAACTCAGAATCATCACCAAGGCTTGTGTCCACAACATTATCTGACTTCCTAGATCTCTTTTTTAGTCTTCTTGCTCTCTCTGTTCCATTCCCTTTTCGATTGAATTTATTGGGGTGACCTTGGTTAATAAAATTATACAGGTATACAGGTATATTATACTTGAAACATGTTTCTATAATATACCAACTGTATATTGTACTGTGTGTTCCCCATCCAAAGTCAATCTCCTTCCATCACCATTTATTCTTCCTTGTACCTTCTTCTACCTCCACCCCAACCTCCTGTCCATCTGGTAATCACCATACTATTGTCTGTGTCTATGAATTTTGTGGAGTTTTTTTATTCTGCTTAATCCTGTCACTTTTTTCACCCAGTCCCACATGCCCCCCTGTCCCCTCTGAGAGCTGTCAGTCTGTTCTCTGTGTCTATGAGTCTTTTGTTTGTTAGTATTTTGTTCATAAGTGAAATCGTGTGGTATTTGTCTTTCTATGACTGGCTTATTTCACTTAGAGTAACACTCTCCAGGTCCAACCATGCTGTTATAAATGGTAAGATTTCATTCTTTTTTACAGCCGAGTAGTATTCCACTGTGTGTATGTATCACAGCTTTTTTATCCACTCATCTACTGGTGGGCACTTGGGCTGCTTCCAGATCTTGGCAATTGTAAATAACTCTGCAATGAACATAGGGGTGCATATTATTCTTTCAAATTAGTGTTTCGGATTTCTTTGGATAAATGCCCAGAAGTGGAATCACTGGGTCATAAGGCAATTCCATTTTTAATTTTTTGAGGAAACTCCATACTGTTTCCACAGTGGCTGCACCAGTCTGCATTCCCACCAACAGTGCACTAGGGTTCCCTTTTCTCCACATCCTCTCCACACTTGTTGTTTGTTGATTTATTTATGATGGCCATTCTGTAGGTGTGAGGTGCTATCTCCTTGTGATTTTAATTTGCAGTTCTCTAATGATAGTGACGTTGAGCACCTTTTCATATATCTATTGGCCATGCATATGTTCTCTTTGGAGAAGTATCTATTCATGTCTTTTGCCCATTTTTAATTGGATTGGGGCTTTTTTGGTGTTGAATTATATAAATTCTTTAAAAATTTTCAAGATTAACTTTTTATGAGATGTGACATTGGTGAATATGCTCTCCCATTCAGTGGGTTGTCTTTTCATTTTGTTGGTGGTTTCCTTTGCGGCAAAAACTTTTTAGTTTGATATAGTCCCATTTGTTTATTTTTTCTTTTGTTTCCCTTGCCCAAGAAGATCTATTAGAAAAAATATTGCTATGAGAAATGTCCAAGATTTTACTACCTATGTTTTCTTCTAGGATTTTTATGGTTTTGAGTCTCACATTTAAGTCTTTAACCCATTTTGATTTTATTTTTGTGTATGGTGTAAGAAGGTGGTCTAGTTTCTTTTTTTTTTGTTCATATTTGTCCAATTTTCCCAACACCATTTATTGAATAAATTATTTTACCTAATTGTTTGTTCTTGCCTCCTTTGTCAAATATTAATTGACCATAAAGGTGTGGGTTTATTTCTGGGCTCTCTATCCTGTTCCATTGATCTATATGTCTGTTTTTATTTTATCTTTGCTCCTTTCTTCTCTTTGCATTCTTCTCTTCCTTATCTTTGCATTCTTTCTTCTTTTCAAACACGCCAAGCTCAGGGACTATATAATCCCTATTCCTTCTGCCTTAAACATTCTTTCTTATCCTTCAAGTGTGAACTCAAGTGTCAAAAGACACTCTTCCTACTCTCTGTCTCACTAAAGCTATCCACACCCAGCACCAACACTGACTTTCTATTTCTTTCATACAACTTATCATCACTGATCTTGAGAGGACAGAGCTTTTTGTCTGTCATGCTCCCGGCTGTATCTCCAGCACCAAACACGTATCTGGCACAAAATGAAAGCTCCCTGAAAGAATGAAATTGATCACAGACTCCCTCCCTCCCCAGGCTAAGAAAAGAAGCCCATAATTGCCTTCCCCAATTCTCCATTTGTGCCCACCCCATCTATCTCTTAAGGAGAGCTGTGTCAGCAACAGATTGGTCCTGGGCTCTTCATATATCAGTCAGAGAATGGACAGGATTTTAATAGGAGAAGATAAAACCTAAAAAGCTTAGGAAGGAAAATACTTGGAGAAACAGTTGTCAGTCAAAATAATAAAGAATAGAAGTCTGGATGAGTAGATGGGGGAAGGGAGCACGGGGAAGAAGGAAAAATCCATCTGGTCTCAGTGGAAGTGAGAGCTGTTTCAGCATTTGTCAAATCTGACTCTTTCGAGGGAAAGGGAGAGAAAAAACTGAGACGAGTAAGTGGGATATGAACAGCATAGCTGAAGATTCTGAATTGGATTCTTTTGTACCTATTTTAAGAGAAAGGAAAATAAAGATGCGTATTGAGTTGTGTTGCCTTAAATATCAGCCTGGGGTTGAGCTACGTGGGCCCGTAATTCCAATAGAGTTACGTACATATGAAGAAATTGAAGTTCAGAGATTATGTGACAGGGCCACAGTCATTCACTTAATAGTAGCAAAGTGAGGAGTCAATCCCCAGGCTTCTGCCTGAAGGGCCTTGATTTATATTCCTACCCCAACTGCTTCCCTCCAGAACAAGATACGAGGCTAATTGGATGTGTCTTGTTTATATAAACAACATGGCCTCCTGCTACCATTTTCCCTTCTACTTGATCGCAGCAATTTCAAAGTCCCCAGTTTATGGTCCTCAGAATAGATCTTTACCCTCCCTTCAAATATCAAAATAACACGTGCTCCGTTTTCAGTTTGCTGTCACCTCTCCTCTTTTCTGTCATCCCTATGGGATTTCCAGTAGTGAATATCCAATTACACGTGTAAAGCACATTTAGCTCCTGGCAGATAATTTGTCTAATTTATCTGGAGAACTGAATTCACTTCAACTAACAAGGTGATCTCTGAACTAACTCTTCACCTGTCCTGTGTTTTCATTCTCTCTCCATTGTACAAGATGTTTTGCATTTAAACACCATTGTTCTTGAAAGGGAAGTTGGAAACCAAAGAAGAGTGGAGCAGTTTTGATTTCCCCACTTCAGAAAGCAACATTTGATCTGTCCCAAACAATGAGCATCATATCCTTTTCCTGTTTTTTGCTTTAAAAAATGGCTATTGAAAAACATCAGAAGTTCCTTGTATTCTTTAAGCCTTTTTCATAGCCTTCTTTTGTGCATACATCTTTGTTATACACCCTTACTTTACCTTTCCACACACCTTTTCTGAACCTGAGATCCTCTAGGCATGCTACTTTATAAAATGCTTCCCAATTTTTTTCATTTGCATAACATCATCAAAATTGTATCTTTAAAGTGTTTTTCTGCCTGGCAAGGCTTAATTAAATAGGCACAGATGTTTTCCAAGCAGATAAGAATGAGGTTTTAAAATAATAACTATGAGGTCTGGCTGGTGTAGCTCAGTAGTATAGAGCACTGTCCTATGAACCAAAAGGTTGCAGGTTCAATTCCTGATCAGGAATTGAACATCCCTGGGTTGTGGGTTTGGTCCTGGGTTGGAGCACATGAAAGAGGCAATTGATCGATGTTTCTCTTACATCAATGTTCCTCTCCCTCTCTCTCTCCCTTCCTTCTATTTTCTCTCTCTCTCTCTCACTCTCTCTCTCAAAGAAGATAACTATGACATAGGGAAAATTATAATCACAAAGATTGAGGGCTTGGAAATGCTTTGTAAAAGAGATAGTGTACTTTTTTATTACGGTGGAAGTCGTGTGGACAGTAATGTGAACACTTGTATTACTTGTGATCATCCCCAAAAAATCTCTCTCTGAGGGTCATCCTGGGAACAGATACTGAAAAATACCTCTTAGAGTCAAAGTAGGTCCTTAAATATTTTAGAGTTTATTTCCCAAGGAATCCAACTTCCAACGATTCTTAATTCAATAGAAATTGTATAGTATGTAGTTTAATTCATCTGTGTTGTTGGTGTGCAAGAAAAATCATGTATATAAATTGTACAATTAACTAGACCTGACTGAGTAAGATCCAAGAATCAAAAGGGTGAATATAACGTTAGAACAAGTCTTAAATGAATTTTATTTCCTTTTGTGGGACATTTTCCATAAGTAGATAGCCCCTAAAATATAAAGAGAGCAAGTGGAGAAATATAAAGGCTCAGCAATATTATCTTTATATCTTCCTTTTCAGAATCCACCAGTGTTACAGATTATATTATAGATTTATTAATTATAATATTGTGTAATTTATGCTTTCATAGATGTAGATCATTTCAATGTTAAATCTATTACATAAAGTAAGAACTGTAGGGGAGCAAAATTTCTGTCACCCCAAAATGTGTCTCTTTGGCAATAAGGATAATTTTAGGCTGGTTATTCTTAAGAAACAGAAGACTTGGGGGCAGGGTTAATCTTGCTCTCCCATCCTTAACTGCCTAAAAAAATTTAGTTAGGGAGCCTGTGCCAAGAAGAGAGCTGGGGCCAAAGATAACGTCTTTTGCAGCAGAAAGATTTCTCTGTGTGGCTTGGCATGTTTCACACAATGTTTACCAAACATTTGCTCTTCCCATCTCCTTATGAATCGCCTTCCTCCCAGACTCAGGATGGCATATAAACATCAATAACCTGATTGTTCAGGAGCCACTCATGTCTTTGTGCCGCTCCCTTATACACAAAATTAAATTTGGCTATCTCCTGTAATCTGTCTTATGTCAATTTAATTATTAGGCCAGACAAAAGAACCTAGAAGGGTACAAGGAAAATGTTTCTTCCCCAACAAGCACCTAACAATAATACTAAGTATGTCATTTCACTTTCAATCACAGGAACACGATCTTTAAACCAACAGGAACAGTCTCAAATCATGCCTCAAGAAGAGAAACTTGGTATTTAAAAACAAAACAACTTTTTCCATTACCATTTATCCCTCCTGTACTCTCTTCCACCTCCCCCTGCCACCGACAAAACAAATTTAAAAACAAGAAAAAAACTTTGGGAGAAAGCTCACATTTGAAAGAGTCAACTATTCTAAAACTTCTATGAAATATAATTTTTAATCTCTAATATATTGAATTTATGCTCTAAGTTTTCCCTAAATCAACTCCCCACAAGTAGAATTGTTTTATGGTGCAGAATTTAACCAGTCAGAGTCAATTACTGTGAATCAGAAAGACAAAATTTATATACCCTGTCTTCCCACAGTACTGATTTTCTCTCTCCAAAATGGTGGCCAGCAGCTATGTTCATCATTAATGGTGGATAATGTACCACCCCACGGCCAATGGAACCTTAAATAATTCTGTTCCTCCCTAACACCGTCCCAGGACTGAGCGAGGAAAATGCATTGATATTGTTATGGCTCGGGACACGCTGATTAATCAGGTCATACACATTCTAAATAGTGAAATGGACTGTAGGAAAACTATTTGGCTGACTCTTAGGGGAAACAATATATCTTTTCCTACTTTAATGACAGTGCTGTATCTATGTCTTTGCAGTCAAGAGTACTTAAAAATTATCTGAAATGTCTGGGTTTGATAGATTCAACACCATTTAAAGTCCACTGAGTTTAGCTAAAATTTTCCAAAAAAAAAAAAAATCAATCAACATTAAGCATGCTAAGAGACAGAGAAGGAAATGACAGAAAATATAGAAGTTGTTTAACAATATGGACTAGACAGGATGATGGACCGTGGTAATTTCACTTTGAATAGAGTTGACTGGAAAATGATAAAATTCCCTTTCAACACAACAGGAAATAAATGTACATGGGAGCAGTTCCTAATAGCATACTGTTGCCGTTCATTTGGCAGTGCCGGAGACAACAAAACTCAGAGAGTGCTTGGTAACAAATATGTGCCTGATATAGCATGCAGCCAAATTAGCAAGTAATTAGATAGAAATATTGAAACTACACCAGGAGCAGCAGCCATCCCACAAATTCCAACCGTATAAAACAAGTAAGCAGGAGCCTATGAAATCGACTGTCTGTACAACTGCTCATTTCTGTTTTCCAAATCCCACTAGTCTTCTCAGGGGACCTCCTCCCGTCCTCCAGGGTGGCCCCCTTCCCCCTTGTCATGTGTTTTCTTAGCACCCTCTTTTCTTTCCCTTCAAATCACTGCATATTGCTGGAGTTCTGTGCTGAACGTCTCCCTCCCCCAACCAGACTGTCAGACCCATGAGAACAGAGACCCCATGGCTGTGTGTTTCCCTACATGCCTAGTGCGGTGTGTGATATACTACAGATGCTCAAATATCCTTTTTAAATGAAGGAATAATCTTCTCAGCACATCAAAGGTTTTCTCTCCATTTTCTGGTCTCTTTTTGGTTGTTACTTGCATTGTTCTCTAAATACTCTTACTTTCTCTTCTGCTGAGAATATAATAGCAGACAGCATCCCTAGAACAAAGTGACATTTACAGGAAAGGGACACTTTCCTCCCACCCATCCTTTGTACTGCATACCAAAATAAACCACTTGTTCAAGAGCATTCAGGCCGCTGTGATGGAGCATGAAATATACAAGCACTAATCTTAAAAAGAATCTTACATCTTCAGAATGACACAATATATACTCTACTAGGTCCTTTAGAGATAAGTAAAGTCATGCAGAAATAATTGAGCACTTACTCTGTGCCAGTCATCACAAGATTATCCAAAATCCACAAGGGAGATATAACAAAGTAGCATTGCATTCTTTAGTACAGCTATAGTCATTCTCACACCTCCCAACTTCTTGCTTTGAAACAATCCTCCATCACCTCCACCTCTGGCTTTACACTGATATCTTATCCTTAACAACTGTTTTTAAAAGATTTTATTTATTTATTTTTAGAGAGATGGGAAGGAAAAGAGACGGAGAAAAACATCAAGGTGTGGTTGCCTCTCATGCACCCCCCTATGGAGACCCCCACAACCCAGGCATGTGCCCTGACTGGGAATTGAACTGGCAACCCTTTAGTTGGCAGGCCCACGCTCAATTCACTGAGCTACACCAGCCAGGGCACCCTTAAGAACTTTTATAGCATTATTTCCAAGTTCTGCTTTTGCTTGTCATTTAACAGACTCTATATTTCAAGTTTTCCTATACCCTCAAATAGTATGTGTGTCGTCTATTAATGTATTCATTTTAAGATTTGGCCCTTATTGTCAATTATAAAAGAAGAAAAATTGGATTTTCATTATACAGACATTTTGACAGATCTAGCAGAAGAATTCTTTTAATTCTATTTATTCAGAATTATTTCAATATCTCAATTTTTTACTTGCAGCTTATATGTACTAAGTATTAATTGTTTTCTGTTTTTCTTTCAGAAAAGTATAATCTATAATATCACCAGTGTTATAAATAAGTGGTGATCTAAAGAACTACCTTATTTTGCCAACAGTTATTTAAGATTTAGAACTGGAGTAATAACTTAGGAATGTTTTATAAAATTAAATGACTTTCAGAAATTAAGAAAATCACTGCCCTGACCAGCATAGCTCACTTGGTTGAGCATCATCCCGCAAAGCAGAAGGTCACCATTCAGTTCCTGGTCAGGGTACATGCTTGGGTTGTGGGCCAATACCTGGTTGAGGCATGTGTGAAAAGCTACAGATCAATTTTTCTCTCTCACTTTGCTGTTTTCTTTTCTTTCTTCCTCCCTTCCTCTATCTATAAAAATAAATAAATTAAATCTTTTTAAAAATTAAGGAAATTACTGATCAGTATATAGGTGCTCTACTAGCAGGACATGATCGATGTCTATCTATGGTTGTCTTAGTTCAGGTTATCACAGGAGCAGGCCAAGAGACAAGAATGAAATGTAAATAGATTATCTGGGAGATGTGCCCAGATAAGACACATTAGGAGAGCAAGACACTGCAGAATAAGGCGTAAACTAAGTATGTGTGCCTTGACATAGAGGGAAAACTCAGGTGGGACCTTGAATGTCCCCCTCCACAGCCCCAGCTTGTTCACAATGTTCCCAAGCGCAGCCTCTGTGCAGCCCTGAGTGATACGCAGTGTCCTCCTTCACCAGGCTGTGAGTATATGTGACAAGGAAACTGCTGTCCATCTCTTCTATCCCATGTCAGGTGTAGTGTGTCTGGTCATCTCTATAACCCGAGGGCAGGAATTTCTCCCCCACCAACAGGGTAAAGAAGAGAAAATTAAAACACAGAATAAGCTGATGGTTGCCAGATAGGGGGATGTAAAGTACAGCTTAGGGAATAGGGTCAATAATATTGTAATAACTGTGTATGTTGCCAGGTGGGTACTAGAAATACAGGTGGGATCACTTTGTACATTATATAAATGTCTAACCACCAAGCTGTATACCTGAAGCTAATATAAAATAATACTGAATGTCAACTATCATTGAAAAATTTTAAAAAATAGATACAGAAAGAGATGTAGCTAATAAAATGTGCATTATCAAGCAAGTTACTACCACAGCTACTGGGTACCTGGAGCTAAAACCTTCTGGAGAGTTCTGGAAGTCAGTGGAGAACCAGCCTCAGAGATACCCCCTCCCCATATGGTAATAGAGCTGTGGTTTTTAAAGCCACCTCTTGTCAGTCACAAGTTGATGCCTCGCATAGGGCCATTCATTCTCCCACATCTCCAACATGCTCTGAGTGGGCAAAGTGACTCAGTCAGCCAGAGAAGGCCTTCAGGCAAATTGCTATAAGGCCTGGGGGTGGAAGCAGGCCTAGAGCACTGCAGTTGGAAGGCCTAAGGGGTGATGAGTCTAACCCCGCTTCCCTGGAAAAGAAGTGGCCGTTATACCAACATCCTGTCAGTTCCCAATTTTTCCACAAATTCACTAATCCTCACACAAAAGACTTTATCTTTTCATACAGATAAAGTTCTATGTGTAAAGAGGATTTTTATTTTTTTATTGATTGATTTTTAGAGAGAGAGGAAGGAAGAGAAAGGGAGAGGGAAAGAAACACCGATTTGTTGTTCCACTTATTTATGCATTCATTGGTTGATTCTTACATGTGCCCTGACTGGGGATTGAACCCTCAACCTTGGCATATCGGGATGACACTCTAACCAACTGAGCTACCTGGCCAGGGCCAAAAAGGACTTTTAAAGGAGAAAAAGTGAAGTGTTGAATGTTGTGGTTTGATAAAGTAGAGCGAGATAAAGTAGAGCAACTCTTCATCCCTCCTACCTCTAGCATTTAGAAATGAGGTGCACCCGGCTAGTGGTTCTCAGATGTTAGCATGTGTCAGAATCACATGGAGGGTGTAGGTCTCAATCCAGAGCCTTTCACTTAGAAGTCTGGGGTGAGGTCTAAGAATCTGTACTTCTAACAAGCTCCCTGGTGATGCTGATTCTGCTGGGCCAGAGACCACACTTGGCTCTAGACCAAGGCTCAGCCACTAGGTCTTCAAATGTGGAGCTATTGAGACCCGTGTTGAGAGATAAGGATGTGATATAGTCAAATGATGTCAGAACAGGTATGTTCAACAGTGGGATGGCCCATCAAAGCATGAGGTTAAATCATAGAGGAAAAATCAGCAGCTTTGTTTTGCAGTATTGTAATTAGAGGTGGCAACAAGATTTCCTGTACATAGACCAAAGTCAAGGAGACAGTCCAGGTAAAAGCATGTAAGGATGGCAGCTGAATCTCCATTCACACGAGGTCCTCTTTGTACATGGGCCTCTTCTCCATGGACAGAGTGTCGAGGGGTTTCCAAAGGAGATGACACTGAGAACTGGAGTCAGGTCACTCTTTCCAGGCAACGTCTGGGCACTTACCTGCTAGGAGATGCCCTGCACTTGCCTTTATTCCTTTATCCCTTAGTCTAAGAAAATTCTTTTCTGCCGTTGGAAATAGCTACTGTCTTGGTCTCATGGAAATCCACTTACTCATGAAAAGAAGACAACCCTGACTAGCACTTTATCTTTCTGCTTCTGAATGTGAGTGTTCAAGAAGCTATTACCAGATCAATATTGCTTGAAAAAGAAAGACGAAAACCCTGGAATCTCACCAAGAGGTGACTTATGAGAGCCCATCACAGTGGTCTCCCTGAGGCATGAGAAAGCATACTGATGCAAGACAGAAGGGAGGAAGTCATTCTTCCCCCAAAATCTCCACTGAAACTCAGAATTCGGTCCCCAAGGAAGTTTGACTTCAGAAGCTCCATGTTCCACATCATTTATTGAAAGAACCAGTCTCATCAGTCATACGGTTTTCATTTCTACAAATGCTTATGCATGCCTCTTATGTGACAGGCAATGTACCTTCTAAAGAGAACATTGAGAACACAGTCAAATAAGATTCAGAGGCTCTTGCAAGGGTCTTTGTATTGTAATACTTCCCACCCTGTTTGAGATTCTATGATCTCAGGTTCATTGCTGCCTGGGGAGGGACAGGATCCTGGAGGGACTCCTGATGAGCTGTAATACAGCTGGCAAGGACCCCAACACTGAGCTAGAATCCTGCAGACATACCTCGGTGGAAATAGACATATCATACTATTTGCCAAGAGACAGATGGTATGATATGGAAAAGGAAATGTTGATGGTGGAGAACATGGGGCACAAAATATGAGTAGAGCAGTGAGAAATCAGAAGGGGAGGTGCTTTAATGCAGAACCTGGAAAAGGAGTGGGAAACAGTAACACATCAAGGTGGTGTGTGGCCCAAGGAGCATGGGGTGCTTGCAGTGAGCAAGGAAGGCTCTGGGTGCCCTATTTTATGATGTTGCCTACCAATCAAAGGTGAGGCTGTCTGTGTGTGGGGCCCTTCCTCTGCTGCCCCCATGCAGACAAAGACAGACACTCGTAGGAGGTCAGTCTGAAGGCAGGCCAAGGAGAAAAGGGGATCAGTAGGAGGGCTTTCTCTATGCCTGTGAAACCGTCTTCCCGTGTAAAAAGAAGAGAAGCAAGATCATTTTGCTTATTATCCAAGTATTTCATGGTATTGTTTTGACTTCATTTTAAGCTCTATTAACTTTAGCATCACCCCTTCAAGTTCTCCTCACTTCCTAGTCCGGGGACTAGCTCCCTCTGAGTGTCCACTTCTTCACATGCTGTAACTCAAATACTCTAACACATGTTCCAGAGGCTGACATGAGCATAAAGCAAGTAATACGTGTGAACGGTCTAGCTGGGCCTGTCTCACTGTAGCGGAGTATGAGCTGCCATCACTCCTGTCCCTCCCCTCCCACACCCTGTCCCCGGCACCAGTTGACATGATGATGGTTTTCTCTCTGTAGAGCTGGAGTGCATTATAAATTGGAACCCACTTTCCTTCATTCACTCATTCATTCAATGAAGACTCATTCTTATTCGTGATGTGACATTCAGGAAATGCTGGAGATACAAAGATGATGGACAGCCACTGCTGTGCCCAGATCTCAGTCTCCCCAGGAGATGGGCAAATAAAAAGTCAATTTACCCAAGTGCCATAATGAGCCATGCCAGAGAAACATGGGGGTGGGGGGTAGAAAGAGGGAGGAACGGCAGTTGGGAAAGGAAAAGGCAGCTGAGGTGGATCTTCAGGGAAGGAAGACTGAGGAATCAGTCATAAGGACAAGTAGCAGAAAGAACAGCAAGTATGAAGGTAACGAGGATAGAGAGGAAGACATCTCTGAACACCAGGAAGGCAACAATGCAGAACGGGGTGGGGGGCAACAGTGAATGAGAGAAGCAGAAGGACAGCCCCAGCGCTGGCACCATGGGAGTCAAGGGAGGAAACCATTCAGAGGAGAGAGGAGTGGTCAGATCTGAGGAAGCAAGTAACACACAGATAAAGTGCTGTTCACTCTGTTGCTGATGATCTCAGCCATAGGAGTCAGAGAGTGGCCGGGGCCAAAGTCAGCCTGCCAGAACTTGGGGAGTGAACTGAGTTGAGCATAAACACCTTATGTGGCTTTTGGGGTCCGAGTTGCACTGCCACTCCCACTGCCTCCGCTGTGCATACGGTTAACCTAGAATATCGCATATTAGCACAGAGAGCTCTGCTGTTAGCTCACAGCTAGTATTTGCAGATGTGTCTCTTTATATATAAATTCATATTTTAGAATACATCTATTGCCCTTGCAACTTATGACCTCTTTTACATCTATGCTGCCAATTTTTCCTTTTAGAAATACCCCACTACCATCACTAACCCCACTGCTGATACCCCCACATACACCTGGGTACTTGTTCCACATCCATCTAGATTTCACATTTTATAGTTTGGGTCCTTATCGAGCATCTTGTACTTTGTTCTGCAGCACCCCACCTGTCCAGGTGGCTATATTCTTACTAATAGGGTTATGCAAAATACTTGCTCCATGTGACCAGGGGCTCTTCCTTGTGTCAGACAGTATATCAACAGTCCCAAAGCCCTTTCCTTGGCTTTCATCTAATGTGCAGGCAGGAAATCCAGAGCATTTATCTTTCTAGACATCCTTGCAGCCTGGCTGGACATGTGACAGTTACAGCCCAATAGATTTCAGCAGAAATTTTTAGGTAGGGATTTCCTTTCCAGCTATAAAAGCAAATCCTCATTAGGAGAAAGCCTTTTGCCTTCAGCCTCTCACTCCCAACTGCAGTGCAGACGGTCCAGGGGGCAGCCACTATTTGCAGATGTGAGAACAAGGAGGTCGGTGGAAATGAGGGATGGAGGAACCAGGGATTCTGACAACACTGGGGAGCTGCTGCACCAGTCTGGACAGCTACCTAAGGATTCCTCGCTAAGTGAGAAGTGTAAACCCTATTGGTACTTGCTCTGTTACTAAAGATGATCTACTCCTGGGAGCATCCAAAGCAGACACTTGGTTGGTGCTCATTGTTCTGTGAAGCCCCTTGAGTCCTTAAAGCTCTCCTGTCTCCACAGTATTCTCAAATCATCCGCCACTTGGCAGCTCCACGTGTATACAAATGAGAGGCCCCTCGTCGCATTGCTGCCTCTAGTGCATGCATGGCTATGGCTGAGATCTGCAATCAGGAACCCCTGAAGTCTGATTGATGGGTTTCTGGACGTTCCTGACTCCTGGACAAAAACCACAGAAGGACCCAGAAACTTGCCTTGGTAAGAAAGTATACAGGTGCATGGGTCACACCTACAACAGTGAGTGTACCCCCTGCTCAGTGATATACAATTGACAAAGAAGGGGAGCGGTGGGGGAGGAGGGCAGGAAAAGAAGGTCCAGTAATGGCCAGGGAAGAGCATGCAGGGTCCTGGGGCCCTATTAACAAGGGAGCAGCCCATGAGTCCGATGAGGAGAGTCTACATTGAAAGAAAGTACCAAGACATAAAAGGGTGGATGAAGCACAACACTGTTTCTTGGGACCCAGCCCAGAGAATCTAATGCCGTAGATCTGAAGTGGGGTCCAGAAATTTTCATTTCTAATGAGCACCTTGGTTTGTAATTACGTATGTCTGAAATCTTTGCTAAAGGCCATAAAACCATGAGTTAGTGCAGGGAAGCCTGGACTTGGAGTTAGAAATTTGAGTGAGCCCCTTCTCTGGGCCTTAGCTATAAAATGACTGAACAAATGCATCTCAGACTCTTTTGCTGTGAAACCCTTGTCTTTTACTAATAAGATTTAATACAAATATTTAATCTATCAACTTGATGAAAAAGATGCATCTCTGACTGAAGCAGAGAGGGACACTGGGAGGGTCCCCTGGTGCCCCTCACCGTGTCACCTTCCTCTGGAGAATCCCAAGGTTCTTGACACCATCAGGCCAAGTGGCCTCCTGAGTCCATTCCAGGGAAGACATGTGACTTTAACAGAATGACATGTAAATTAGAGGAGATCTTTGTGGTTCCTCTTTTGAAGGTCAGTAGATTCCCTCTTGGTATGGAGGATAAAGAAAGGAAAAGAAAGTTGGAGTATGTATGTTGAAGCATATTTGTAACCTTTACATAAACGGGATTTCTTCACAGTACTGTTTTAAAGGTATTTTAACCACATCACTCTAAGGTGTGACCAGAATGATCATACACTGACCTGAAAGTGACATTTTAGGAAACAATAAAAGTTTGGTTTAATAGGTAGAGGGGTGGGGTCCTAGTTTAGATTGTTTGGATTTGTGAAATATATAGGCTATCCTGCTACAATGAAGAGAGCCCAAACTAGAATAACAGCAGAGCCCACTGTAAAGACAAGGTAGGAATTCAGAAAACCAGCATTGAAATCCTTTCTGTCATAAAAACATCCCTGGAAGAAGGCGTCTGGCCCAAGTCCCAGATCTTACACCTGCTACCTGGGTGACGTTAGGCAAATCCTTTCAACTCTGTGCCTCTTTTTTTTACTTGTAAGGCAGAAATTCACTCAAAGAATATTTATTCTGGTTCTGCGCTGTGCCTGGAATTACTCCAGGCAGCAGGCAGAGATCCCGGCCCACACGGAGCTTACTTCCTAGCAAGATGTGACAGACAAAATGACTGAAGTAAAATCTACCTTAGGTTGTATGGCGGAAAGTGGTACAGAGAAGGAGAAAGCAGGGAAGGGGTAACCAGAGTGGGATTAGGAAGTGGGGGCTGCAGGGGTCAGTGAGTGAAGAGGGACACCTCAATGAACTGACAACTTGGGGAAAGGCCAAAATGGGGGGAAGGAGCAGGCTAGGTGGATGCTAGGGGGCGAGGGTCAGGGAGCAGTCGCTCAGGTAGAGGACTCCACCTGAGGAAAAGCGGCAGAGCACAGTGTGTCCTAGAAATAGCTAAGTGTTCTGTGTGGCTGGGGCACAGAGAGCCAGAAGGAAACTTGAAAGAGATGAAGTCACAGCGGCAGGGAGGCCGTATTTTATCATGACTCGAAGCCACTGAAAGGACTTTTGCTTCTGCTCTGAGAAGGAGGGGGAGCAATAAGACAGTGACATGATGGGGTTTACATTCTAAAGGACTGCTCAGCTCGTGGTTTTAAGAATCTGAGAATCCACTCTAGCAGGGCTTTAGTGGGTTCAGAGGCAATTACAGCCATCCAGGCAGGCGGGTGCACATGTGCCCTTTTCTGCCCCACAATACTCTGTGACTTAATGCATATGAATTTAAGCTTCAAAACACTTGCATTTAAGGCTTATTATTATTGTCACATTCTGAGCTTGATACTAAAAACATGGTAGCAGGAAAAATATATAGCCAACAACTACTGTTTTGTATTATGAGCTCACAGTTGATAATGAAGTTGAACTTTTCTGCTTGTCAAAGAATCGACACCAAATTGGTGTCCATTTGAAGCCCACTTGAGGTCCAAGAGAACAGGTATCTGAGACTATTGACAGGTCACATAACTTTCTAGCTGCTTCTTTTGACTGAAGAAACTAACAA